>PYAF01004114.1:0-19248 GCA_007407185.1 Glycine tomentella | reverse complement strand
TTTCTTTTACTTAATTATTTAATCCAATGATTTTAAATGAATGAATGATGCATGACTCATACACACACACACATGGATTATCAGATCATATACTTCCTTTTAGCTTCCCTTTAAGCATCTCCATTTGTGCATGTTTGAATGTCCAAAACCTTTGAGGCTTGATCTTCATTCTTGATACTTGACTTCACTTGAATCAACAGGGTGAAGTTGTGAAGGGGCGACATGAAGGTGGTTCAAAACTTCCATCTCAAAGGGGGAGAAAAGGAAACGAATGCCTAAGCGGGTGACTACATCTTTATAAAAGAAGAAAAAATTAGGTTTTGTCCCTTCTCGGTCTAAACAAATTGGCTCGTCTGGGTTGGGAGAACGGACGAAAAAACCATCCTGGTTCCCAACCGGGGTGGCAGCAATAATTCCCGGCTGTAGAATAGACAGGGTATTCAACACCTCATAGGTGACCCAGGGGAATTTGGAGGCCGAGACAGGAGGACAATCTGAGTGGAACCCAGCCGACTGGGATTCAACAACCATTTCTGATGACGGTGGATCCATATATACCTATGTAAAAGAAAGGAAGATCAGTAAAGCATACCTGAAGGCGAAAAACAAGGCGGATGAATAGGAGGGACTAAAGTGTAGACCTCAGTAAGATTGACCGCCCGAGAAGGAAATCTCTCTACCAGTGCCTCAGCCCGGAGCGCTTTTCTCAGCTTGGGAACGAGTATAGGAGTGTGCCGACATGATCCAAGTATCGAATCAACCATTGTGTAAGACCCAAGACGCAGGTAGTGATAACTCTCAGAAACATAGTTAAAGTAAGGGTCATATTGGGTTTCAAAGGAGTCATCCGTGGATGAAGAGTGACGAGTTGGTTGAGGATCCAAGGATGCCAAAGAGGGACTACGAGTAGAACCCCTAAGGGCAGATTTGGACTTACTTTGTGTTGAAACGAACGAACCCTAAGATTGGAAATGCTAGTTCCCTTGGAACATGAAGAACTCCTAGACCTCGATGGGGGGTTATTTTGGCCAGGCAGCAAGGAAGCCTCGCGCTCAAATACACTAGTATTTTTAGTAGTAGGCATTGGAATTCTAGATTTCTTGGCGGAAGAAGAACCACCAGTGTGGGCACGTAAAAGATCTTTTTCCCTTTCTTCTTCTGAAAGGGGCAGGCCAAAAAACCACCACCCAACTTTGGGGTGACGATTTTCCGCAAGTGTTCTTCCTCTTCAGGAGTGAGTTTCATTATAGGGGAAGAAAGAATCGCAAGAATGCAGATGCAGAGAAATAAGGGATGACGGATGCGACTCAAGAACAAAAACCCAGAAACTCAAGAATAAAAACCCAGAAACAAGGATGTCTCAAAGGAGAGGAGCAAATGATGTGTGATCAAAATAAATAAGAAAACAAATGCTACTGAAACTATAAAAAAGAAGTTGACAGAAATGAGGATACCTGGTATGTAGAAAAGCCTTCAAGAACTGGGTAGTGGAAGATGATGAATAACAAAAGAAAGAGCGTACAGAAGCAAAAGAAAATTTGTAGAGAGAAGTGAGGGCATAATGTTTGCAATAGGTAATAGGTGAAGGAAGTGACCTTTGAAGAGGAAATTCGAAATATAAGGAGGAAAGTGTAATCGCCAAATAGCGTGAAACGACACAGGGGACAGCTGGCACAAACGAAATGTCAGGAGGGGTAGAAAGGTAAAATGCAGTCAAGATTTGGGGGCAAAACAGGAAAGGAAACTTTAATGTAATGATTAAAGCGTGAAGTGAAACGACAGCAGGTTTAATGCGCAGACTGCAGTTACAGATAAGACATAATGGCGACGTGTCACAGTAACTCTCCCTGCCTTGGGTAGGAGAATACGAAGCTTCTAGCCCTAACAATCATATGAGCATCCCGGCCCGAACACCACCCCAGCAAGGAATGTTTAGTACACCCAAAATCTAGATACAACCCAGGTTTCCCAGGAGAAAGTCAGATACCTTAATCTGGTCCTCAAAGCATCTTGATGTATCACCCCAGCACCATAGCCCCATAGAACATCCCGGCGGGAGTGAACATAATGATCAACTTGAAATAGAATTTTGTTGAGTTTGGCCGGGGTGAGCAAAGGAACATTCTGGAAGATTTCAGTTAATCCCAAACGTCTATATGCACATTGATTTGGATACATCCCGGCTACCAAGAATTCTTCATAACCGGGCTGGGGGGCAACTGTTACGGAAAAGATGAGTGGGCTTAATTGCAAGGCCCATTAAAGAGTAGTGGACGCTCAACTCAAACTGAAGATATAATCGTGGACCATGATCAGTTCAAAGATTATGGCAACGAACAGTTAGGATTTCAGGCGTGATTCTCGGAGACAGGCCACGATCAATTAAAAGGTAAATACTGTATAAATAGAAGGTGAATACAGAGAAAAAGGTACACAATTCTTACTCTCACTATTTCCTTCACACAGTGTTGTGGTGTTTCTCCTCCAAGCACTGTGATCTTCTTCTCTGGAATATTTCGTCCATATAAATATTCTCAGAAGAAGAGAGAAAGAATTAGATCCAACAGCAAATCATCAGTTTACTTGCTGGACATCTCTGTTTGTAACAAACAGAACAGTTTTCATCTTCACCACAATATTATGGTACATCCTCTAACCATAGAACCAACTTTGTTTTTCAAGTTTAATTATAACTTTTAGTTCTATTATTTTTTATTCTAATCATTTTGAGGTTTAAAAAATAATATTAAAAATATTAAAATTTAATTCAACATATTTTTAAATGTATCCAATAATAATATTTCTGGGTTTTTTGAAGTTGAATATTTCTGGTTATATATTTCTAATAACATAATTCTTGAAAATATAATATTATACCTTAAAATAAATGCTCCAAACAAAACTTAATTATATTATCGATTGTTAAACCATTCTGTTATTACCGTACAAAAAAAAACTGTTATTAAAATTGAGAATTGTCCTTTTTTCATGAAAAAAATTGGAAACTATTATTATCACTATCATATTTGCTATTTAAACTATTCATGTGAATAATTTATTTTTTATTTTAAAATTGTCCTTCCCATGAACAACTCAATGAAAGTAAATTTTCATGGGAAGGACAATTGAAGAATAATTTACTTTATTTCAAATTTGTCCTTCCCATGAACAACACAATTGAAGAATAATTTATTTTTTATTTTAAAATTGTCCTTCACCCAAACAACACAACGGAATCATGATTTTGTTGTGTATTTGTTTTTACTCCCAAAATACATAACGAAATTATGATTGCATTGTGCATTTTGTTGTATAGTTGAGGGTAGAAATAAAATAGACAATGGAATCATTGTTCAATTGTTTTATAACACAACAGATTTTTATATAAAAGTGTTTTAATTTTAAAAAATGTATAGTTTAATGTTTTATATTGTGATTAAACAACCATACTCATGATGATTTAACAAGCCAACAACACCCTTGTAGAGCTAGATGCAATATGAATTGTGAGTTTATCAGTGCAATCTTTGTCATTGTTGATAATTGACTCACGAAAGAACAATACAAGATGCTAATAAATACAAGTGGTGATCCGAGGCAGCTCAATGCATCGTTTTGATATTCACCATATTGGTTTAAAGATGGAGGGTGTCATTTCTATTGTGTATTATGATGGTGATATTCTATCAACTTCTGAGGAGGTATTGTTGGAATGTCCTAATGGTTATAATTCATTAAAATTAGTGAGTAAATGTCACTTTCTACTTTGAGGAAAGTAGTTATAGATGTCATCTCAGGTGGAAGAACCCATAACATAACAAAATTGTATTTCCATTGTGAAATTAAAAAAAAAACACAACAAAGTACAATTTTGTTGTGCTTTGGATTGAGAAACACTGTGAAATAGTACTTCTATTGAACATAAAAAAATGAATAAAAAAAAACTTACCACCCAACTTTGGGGGAAATCATACAAAGGAATAGAAATGAGCAATGAGGGAATGGGGAAGGGGGAGTTTGGGTGCAGGAGGGAGAAGGAGAGTTGAGAAGGAGAAATGAGAAGAGGAAAGGGGAAGGGGTGGGGAGGCAGTTTCATCTTTTCACTCATTTTGAAAAAATGATAGTGTTTAGTAGTTTTTTTAAAAAAATAGAAGAGACCTAATATGAATATACCTTGAGCCTAAAAGTTCAAAAAAAAAAATTGAGCCCAAAAAGTAACTCGTGGGCAAAGAAAACTGCTCCAATCATATATTTTTCTAATAAAAACTACTCATTTTCTTGTCTCACACACATACAAAAAGAATAAAAACCATAGTTGTGAAAACCGGCCCAGTCAGTGACCCCGTCGAGGTAGTGGGTCACTGGGTCAGTGGTCCAACCAGTGGACCAGTAATTGACCCGATTTGACTCGGTCCATATTAAAAAATTAAAAATTATATTATATATATGTATATAACTAGCATTATTTGATTAAAAAAAATTAATCCATAATTTCATATTCAAAAATTCAAAATAACAATTGAAGCATTAAAATTGATAACACAAGTAAAGTGTATTAATAATAAAAAATAGTATAAATAGTAATTATCTAAATTAAAATATAAGTCCAATTTTTAACAAAATAGTCAAAAGCTTAGAAGCTGCAGAAAACAATTACAGGGGTGCAAAAAGCAATTTCGTGGTATTAGGCCCAAATAAAGCAAAACCTAATACCAAGTATATATTAGCTTGTAAGTTGTAACTATTTCGCTTCTTCTTCTTCTTCAGCGGCACGCTTGCAACTCTCTCTTTCTCCGCTGCTCATTCTCTGCATCTTCTTCCTTTACAACATCTTCCATCCTCTTCCCATTTAAAACTACTTCTAAATCCCCTTCTCCTCAACTATGCCCCTCTTTTCCTTGCAAACATCATACCCTCCGTCTCATACCTGTCTTAGTCTCGGTCTCAACCGCTTCAACCCTAACCCCCTCCATCCAAGTCGAAAAATCTCCGCTCACCCCCACTCCCTCCAAGGTTCTTCCCTTTCGGATTAGGCACAACTTTGACCTCCACCGATTGGAACCTTTTTGCTTCCGTCAAAAGCCCCGATTCGGGTTCCAAAAACCGACCGAGTTACCGAGTTTGCATAAAACCGACCGAGTTTCACCGGGCCAAACCGGGCCAGATGCATGGCCGGTTCAATCTCCAACTCGGCCCGGGTATAGCTCCGATTCCCGATCTGACCGGTCTGACCAGCCGGTCCGGTCCGGGTTTCACAACACTGATAAAAACTGCTCAAATCATTAATATGAATATTTTGTCATACTCTCATTATTATAAAAAGTATTTTGCTCATACTCTACCATACCGATTTAAATTTTGTACAACTTTCAAATTAAGGGTCAATGTCAGAATTAGGATGGTGCAATGCTGTATGAGATGAACTGCGGATGGTTCCATAATTGAGCTATAAATACACGTTATATTTAAAAAAAAAAAAAAATAATCAAATGCCAGGATAATTTATGGTGCCATAATAACTGTGGACGATCCGCATCCAGACTGAGATAGGGTATATGCAGAACAAGGTTCCAGTTTTTTTTTTTTTTTCCACAAGAATAATAATTAATATCAGCAACTTGATCGTATGGTGGAGCAACTAGAGGTCATTTTTTTTTTTTGTTGACCAAAGAGAAAATAAAAGAGATCATATAAATCATAATGAAAGCATCATAAAATGATGTTGTTCCTGTGTAGTTCATTGTCTTCGGCCTTCTCGGCCCCAAGTAGAGCAAAACCAAAACAAGGAGTTATTATTTACACTCCCCGTTATTTACTAATGCGCTTCCTTTATACTTTTGTTGTGAAGAACACCAAATCAAATATTTCAATATTCAATGGAAATTGGGAGTTGCTATTGGTTCAGTGGCATTGCTACTGGCCTCTTGGTAGGGGCCGAAACATTTTTTTTTCTTTCAAAACTGTTATTCCTACGGAATTATGGTTTTTCTGTGGGTGATGAGAAGTGAAACCATGATTTCATTGTATATCATTTTTCGCATCCCCAATTTACACAACAGGATTGTTATTCTATTGTATTGTATTCAATGGTATCACGATTTTATTGTTAATTTTTTTGTCACCCCAAACAACGCAGCAGAAATATGATTCCATTGCTATTTTTTTTGTACCCCAAATAGCACAACAAAATAATGATTTCCTTGTTATTTTTTGTGACTCCCAAAGTGTGCAATGGAATACGATTCCATAGTGTTGTATTTGTTTTTTTTTTAAATTGACCAAACACTAATTAAAAGATGGTTTTGCCATATAAAATATTAACAAACATTAACATTAAGTCACTAATCCTTAATAATAAACATATTGAACTAGTTAACAATTAAATTTCATTAAGAAAATAAATTTAAAAAACTACATTCCATTATAAAAATCTAAAAAAAATAATAAAATGAAAAAAAAAATCAAAACACACAACAAAAACACAATGAAAATGTGATTCCGTCGTGTGTGTCATGAAGGTGGGGGCACAAGGAAGAGGGAAGGAAGAAGAGGGAGGGTGGAGAATTCTGAAATGGGGGCAAATTGGTCTTTTCACAAGGAGGTAGGGACCAATAGTATTTTGGATAGGGACCAATATCAACTTCCATGGAAATGTTTTCAACCAGGCCCAAGTTATCAACATAAAAAAAAATAAGAAATGATTTATTAAACTTAGATAAGAAAAATTGTCTTAGATAAAATTTCGAGAAATGATTTATTAAAGAAATGATTTATTAAACTTATCTTATAGCGTAATCTTAATTCTCCCAATAGTATAACAATGGCAGCCAACTTCGAGTCTTAATTTGTTTCGATGTCCTGCGGATAAACAAGCTACCAAAGCTTTTACCAACCATGGAGGGGCAATATACACATTAGACTGCCTATTGACGGCATCAAATGTTAAAAGGAAAAAGAGTTTCATCGAAGGTCAAATATGGTTTGGGTGCCTATAAAACGACTGAATATTAATTTTGATCCCTATAAAAAGTTTCTAATTAAAATTTTCTTTAATTTTGATCCCTATAAAAAGTTTCTAATAAAAATTTTCTTTAATTTTCATCCATAAAAAGAAAATATGAAATAGTCATTTTTGATTTGGGGTTATGTAACATTCGTTAATTGCTTATTAGTTTAACAGAAAGTCAAACGATGATACCAATTCCCAACTTTCATTCTCTAATTTCTATAATACTATGTTAGCATATGATTTATTTTAAATGTTATTATTTATTTTAAATATAATAGACAAATAATAATTTCAAACAAGAAGGAAAACCAAATTATTTGTTTTCAAAAAAAGACCAAAATCAAATTCGCCCATTTTAAAGAGACCAAATATATAGAGACAGAATACAGTGATTTCAAAACTTAACAGAATGAAACGGAAGAAATTTTTTTATAAGGAACAAAATCAAAATTATCTCATTTTATAAGAACTAAATATACAGATTCAAAAAGTGGAGCAGAAATACTAATTTTAGGCTTAAAGACATTTTTAATTTTTGTAAAATGAAAAAATAGATTATAATTCTTCAAAAAATATTAAACATTGGTTTTGGTTCTTATAATCATGTGTCACTCGTTAAATGTGTTTAAAGAAAGGTCAAATGACCATTTTTTTTTACAGACTAATGTTTGTGATATTATGTCAACTCAGAAACCTTAGATTGCTAAAATAAATGATATGTGAGTAATAAAAAATAGTGATTTCAGATTTTAAAGGATGGAATCAATGAAATTCTTTATAAAGACCAAATTAAATTTCATTCATTTTACAGAGACTTTAAAACAATAATTTTAAATCTTAGAGGATAAAAAACATTTTTTTTACAAACACCAAAATTATATTAGTTCATTTTATAAGGAATAAAAAAATATTCAAACTCTAATTTTAAAAAGAACTGGGAAAAGGATAAATTTGCAAATTTTGATGAGCTTAAATGAGACCTTACAAAAACAGAATCATGGATTCTTTGGTTGGAGCATGTACAAGAAAATCCCACCGGCAACTGAAACATTGAGTGACTCGTATCCTCCAGCCATTGCAATGCTCACAAGCTCACATGCATGCAGAGATTTTTCTGAAAGGCCACTTCCTTCACTGCCTAAAACCAAGCACAATGGTGTATCTGATAAGGAATCACAGAAACTTGGAGAGAGTGAACCCACTGGCTTGACCAATCCTTCATGCTCTGGATGACCAGCCAGAAACCTCATTTGGAATTCTTCTTTGAGAGACTCCAGATGATTCCAACTGCCAGAAACAACAGGGAGCTGAAAGGAGGCACCCCGGCTAGCCCGAAGAGCTTTCTCATTGAATGGATCACAGCAGCCAGGGAGAAGGAACACTCCATCCTGTCACACATGCAACAATTTTAATTTTGTACCAAATATTAAAAAGAATTTTGATTTCTAATATTTAAAGATGAGATATAGTTTCTAAAAGATTAATAAGGATATACAATGTGTTAGAATATTTAAAACAATTAAGGTTAATAGCTTGTGGCAGCTGAAACCTGAAATATATGGCCAACCAGGGTCCCACTGTTTGAGGCATGATGACCAAGATAATCCCCAACACAGCAGCTTGAAAATAGACTCAAGTCCTCTCAAGTTAAACTCAAACAACTTGGTGCTTCCAACTCTTCAAATGCTTTGTTTTCTGTTTTATTATTAGCCTTGAAATGGAGCATCATTGCCTCTGCAAGTTGGCTGAGAGTCTGGTCTATTTGGTCTTGAAATTTTGATCATCTTGTTTTTAAGATTCCAATGTTGCCCAAAAAATTGGCATTTGACTCAACATTTTGGGATTACCATCCTCCATTTGTTGTCATTCCCTCATGAGTCATGCTTCTGCCTTGGGGTCACGGGACAGCAATCCTCACCATCCTCATCTGTCATTGGAATTGCTTCAACTACTGCATGAGTAAACTGGCAGTGTGGGGGGAAGCTTGGTTAACATTCATGAGCTCTAGAACACTGCCAATATTGATGACCTATCTCCCTCCATGAAAGAACCCAAGTTTTGTCTATCGCTTACTGTTGATTGTTTGATCGTTGAACCCCTAACCTCTGCAGCTGCCACTTGTTCCTTCCACCAATGCTCTTTTATGGAGCCACCCACAAGGATTGTTTTCCCTTCTGTTCTTGTCTCCACTATTGGCCGATCAACCACTTGCCTTTGTTTCTCTAGTTCAATTCCTACCCCATCCATCAAGATTACTTACATCTTCTCTTGGGTTTTCTTGCACTAAAGAACCTTCTTTTCCTTCTTTGTATTCTTGTATCCAAGTACCCTTGTTTCCACTTCTGTTTCCATGCTCCCCTGATTGTAGTTCCTTTTTTTGAACCCAAACTATGCAGACCTGGGTCATAATCAGGCTGGAAATGCTTGAGTAAAGCCCTTTGAAAACTTTCCCATGAGAGCTTAGGTTTCCTAATCTCCTATTGTTAGTACCATTGGTAGGCATAATCTCCTTGAAAGAATGGGATTCGTAAACATTTCTTGAGTCCTCAACTCGCCAAGAATGTAAAAAATGTGCCTCTTTATGCTGCTGAACCCTAAACAGATCTTAAATCCTTCAATATGCAGTAACCCCAACTCCAAGATCTGAGCTTTGATAATAGTTGATAGGAATCTAGACTCTTCACTGAAAAGAATAGAGTTCTCCCCTAAATACAGTGCCTAATTTGTAAAACTTAGAGGGTCTACACTTCCCTAGTCCAAAGGCCCCAACTCTCACAAAAGGACAAAATACCCCTCTTACTCAACTCTTTTTCTTATTTATAGAAAACAAACCTGATTTTTCTATTTCACTCAACTCCTAACTAACTAACCAACTAATTATTCCACTAACTATGGGATATCTAACAGTCTTTTATTATTGAGTTCCTTGTTTTATCTTGCAACAGCAACCAATGACTAGCATCAAAGCTTGTTGGTGTTATATGTAATGTCTCTGTAGAACTCCTTAGCCCCTTTTTGAAAGGCATTTCCTAGTGATAGCATATTCAGGTACTTAAATTCAAATTCAGAATATGGGAAACCCAAGAAAAGACGTTTTCTTCTAAGAATTTAGAAATAATATAATATGTATGTATATATATGTATTATATATATATGCATGATGATGGGACAACTGAAGTCGGACTACATTACTCAGTTTTCTTTACGTACACAACATCTCTCTCTCTCTCTGGTCCCTTTTTACATCCTTTCTCCTTCGAAACTGCGAATGCCACAAAATCACGTAACTTACAGCACTACAGCAGCTGAGACATGAAAATATGACGCAACTAAAAATTGGTAGCTAAGGCGGTGACACAATGCTCTGCTGTGATAGTGGTGCTATAGTGCACGATTAACTATGTATCATATCAGTATACCCAAGGGGATATTATTCAGTCTCTTTTATCTCTCTTTTCCTATTCCTCTACCTGAATCCTTATAATTTAAACATAGTTCTCAAGCCAAATGGTAATACAAGAAGACAAATTTGTTTGATGATTACATTATAAAACAGAAATTATTAGGAAACAGGATTAAGTTCTCATTATCCGAAACTAGTTAAACTTAAATATAGGAATCAAATACCATATATATAAAAAACAGGGTTAGGAAAGCATAAACAGAGGAACAATATAATGATAAGAACACAATGTTCACTGACACCATGCCTAGGGGAGGAAGATAATTCCTTACCCATCTGAAGGCCACAGCAGATCTGAGCAATGTACCAAGATTACCAGGATCCTGCAGAGAACAATTCTAAAATATCACGTTTTTGAAACCAGCAAAATTGTTATGACAATTTCTCTCTGCAACATTTACATAGAAGTACATATGATTAACAAATTAGTTGAGCACTTTTTATAACTGAAGTCCATGAATATTCTGCATCATCACTAATCAACATATGTCTCCTATATCTTATATGCAGGATGAGGGGGAGAGCGGAGATGATTCTTAGCGTCTTTTGAGGAATGAGAACTTGGAATATTTTTTGGTCATTAGAACATAGACTATAGATCACTATTTGATATTTTGCTCCATGCATGATCACTGATCAAGATTGGACAACCTACTGTTTTTTTTTTTTTTGATCGGCTTGGACAACCTACTGTTATTCAGCAATTAAATTTTTTTAATGAAAACTCAGTAATTCAATTTAATCATGCGGGGTTTCCAATAAGAAGTATGTAGGGCCGTACATTAATCAGTAGTTCACAAAATGACTTTATAGAATAAGCGACAATATTGACAAAACAAAGGAAAAACCAGGATTGTGGCACCACTTTCCACTAGAGAAATGCACTTAGGAATATCAGGCAAAAATTCAGATTTCAGACCCAAATGGTAAAATGAAGAAGTAACATTGTGTGTCACCTGAATCCCATCAAAGACTAAAATTCTATGAACCGATGGAAACCACTTCTGGCAATTCTTTTGATCAACATCAACATTGAAAAACCTGGCAGGAATTTTTAGAAGGGCAATGGCATCAAGAGATTCAGTTGTTTGCAGCCCAGAAAGCTTTCTCATCACTACGGAGCTCACACGCACAATAGAAGCAGTGGATTTATCCAACCCATCAGGAATATCAGCTTTATCGGGAAGAATTAAGCAATCAATTAAAACACTTCCATCTTGTATTGACTCTCGAAACCTGCAGATTTCTCTGCAAATAACAAATGTATGTCATCTATCCATGTAGTCTTAATCCATAATTTTAGTCATATTATCTATTCTTTAAAAGTGGAGAAATAAAAAAATATATAAAATAAATTAACTACATGCTAACCGGCTATAAAAAAAGAGATGAGTTACGCCATATGCTGCTGAAAATTGTAATTTTGTACATATCGATGTGATAGGGGATCATAAAATGGAGATAAGAACACAAACAATTAAAATAGTTTCATGCAAAAATTAATTTCTGTACATTGTTCAATCAATGTTACTTTGAGGATTTGAGCTACATTCTCCACCTTCTTTCCCTCCTTCCTATATACCATTTTCCATCTTTCTTATTCGCATAAACTTCATATTAATTTACAAATATTTAAGCTTACTTATGACACCTAGCATTAAGCTTAGTGAACCTTCTTAGCTAGAACTCAAAATAAGCACCTTTTAGGTTATTCCAATTAGTTTCTTGATGAAATGCATGACACAAGTTCTTAATTAACAACACTAGCAAAAATAACATGCTCCGCAAGTCACACAACACTATTTCAACCAAAACCCACTATTTTTTTTTTTCAATTAGGACGGTCATGTAACTTAAAATCACAATACTTACATAACCAACAAACATTATTTAAAAAAAAAAAAATCATAAAAGGGTCACTGCCAAAGTACCTCAACCCTCCAAAACAAGAGAATTGAAAGAAAAGCAGAGGAGAAGGCATGAGACCTGATAGGGGTAGCACCCACAACAACAGCAGAAGCATGAGAGCGACGATAAGAAGAGGAATTGCGAAGTTTGAGGCAGTGCTTCACAAATGGGTTAGAAACACTGGTTATCAGCTTCGGTTTTTCGTCGTGAGAGGTTCCTTCTTGTTGTTGTGGCGGTGGCTTAACTGGAAGACTTGGCTTAAAACACCATATTTTAAGTGTCTGAGGATAAAAAATTGAAGAACATTGCATTTCGGTTTCTGCTTTTTTCCGCTGTTGCCGATGGTATTATGCTGAATGACTAGAGCTTCGAAAATTTTGGGAAAAAGTAAAAGGATATTTTTAGGAGTAGTGATAACACTAACCAACAAGACCCTTCTCACATCCTAGTGACATGGCTTAAAATATATTATTTTATTATTTAAATTTTAAAAAAATTAAAAAGAAAAGAAAATTTTGAAATAAAAACAAAATTTGGCCCATTGAGGTTACAAAGTGTTCCATCCATTTCCTTCGTGTGTTTTCACCTCCACTTCCTCTATCAATTTCTATCCATTTCTTGTGTGTCTTCTTTCCTCTTTTTCTTTTTGTTGTTGAGTTTGCTATTGGTTGTTTTCATTCTCCTCGATTAAGCTAATCTCTATGTATATACAATGGCCTCAGCAAATTCCTTTTCTTGTTTCCCTACGTTCTATTTATACTTTTATTCATCTAAGCATGATTATCTTAGTGTTAAATCAACAACAGGAGTAATGAGAGCAGATCGAAGTTGGATATTGAGGAGAAAGGATCGCTTTGGTCTTGTATGAGAATACAAAAATGGAGTTGATGATTTCATTCGAGTTGCAAAGGAATCAGGGCATATTCCCTGTCCATGTGCAAAATGTAGGAAGCGATATAGGTATGAAACATTTTGGGTGGCCGGAAAAACATGTATATGACCTCAGACTTTTGTGGATGGTTATGTAAATTGGACCCGTCATGGTGAAGAAAGATGAATGGATAGTGTATTAGCATCTGTTATCCTAGACCGTGTTGAGGAGAATGAAATTCCTACGGGGACATGGTTATGGATTTGCTTGTGATAGATTAAATCCAAAGGTGGAAGATATAAAGTAGTATCCAAATCTGTCAACTTCAAAGTTTTATAACTTATTATGTTGATGACTTGACTTGAGTCCCTCAACAAACCCTTACTACAACAAAGAAAAGGAAAACAAGAGAAAGCAAGAAAGGTGATGTTTGACTTTATTAGATCTTCTTTCCCTCAATCCTCAAAAAGCATGGTATGAACATTACTATAAAGAAAAGGTGATGCAAAAAAGAAATATTTTAAGTCTTCGATCATTTAAAAAACCACCAGTAGTATACAAGTGTATATATACTATCATGATCCCATATGCCATGATTATCATTTCTCACAGGTCATTTCCAATTAATCCTGTTAAATTGATGCTTCACTAATAATTTGCCAAGCTCATCAACTCCAGTCTGCATTACAAATTATTACTCATTCATGCATCATCTTTATAATGTTTATCATCCTCACACTCATCTATCACTGATAAATCGAAATTTCTAATTTTGTAGGAAATAAATTTAAAAGCTTTCAATGCAACATTCTAATCTATAACCAAGATGACACAATCTCACCTTAACTCTTATGAATTTTCAATACCACAATATCCTTTAAAGACTTATAAGATAACACCATGGCTCCATAATAAGTCCATCCAGTAACACCATAACATCAAAAAGCAACATGAAAAAAACATGTATTCAAGAAGAAAAATCAGCACTAGATAAGGCAATTTTCTTTTATTGAAGTAAAACAGCAATGCAAAGCACCAACATAGTATTACCGCTACCTATCTTCTTGATGTAAATTGTAAGCAAAACTATGCACTTCAAATGTAAAGTGACTTCAAATATGTTGTCAAAACACAAGCTAACAGAATCCAAAGTCTAACAACTTTTAGAGTTGGAGCCACCACCTTAATCACATAACTAGGGTACAAACCATCATTACAATAACAACGACCTCATTACAAGAGAAAAACTAATTACTGAAGGATACGAATTGTCAGTATTTTAACGATACTGACAAAAACTTAGCAACAAATTTCACCGCCGGTATGTGATATTTTTCGACAGATTTTACACATGGATTTAATGGGCAATTTTGTTATTTACTGACAGATTTTACCAACGGGTTTTTTCTATCTATGTTTAAAAATTCATCAACAGAGTTTACCGATGAAATTTCCATCGATAATAAAATTCGTGGATAACATTAAAATCCATGGGTAATGATGAAATTAAGAGAGAGAGAAAGAAAGAAAGAAAAAACAATATGATTTGGTGATGCCAACAAATAAAAAAAAAAGTAATCATGCTTAAGGTTGCTAAATACTATTATACATATTAAAAGATTTTTATTCTTATTATGATTAAAAATGTTTATAAAATATATTTTAAAATAATCATCACACACTAAAATTCAAAGCATGACACAAAATTTTATCATTTCTAAGTTTCGATGATGTTGTGGTACTCTTTAATGCATCTTATCTAATATCAGACCTGTAACACCCTGACATTTCAATAACTGCAAATGTATGTTGTATGAGTTATTCTTGTGCAATTATTGATGTGAGTGTTAGGTTATGTGAGATTTGATTGGTTTATATTTAAAGTGTTTGTGTGAAATATTAATTAGAGACATTACAAAAATAGTTGAAGAGAAATGACCATATCACTCTTTCCTTGAAGCAGAAATTACAGAATTGCCCTTAAGGTGAAAGTTACACAAATACCCTTATATATTTTGGAAATTACAATCATATCCCTAGGGTGAATGACAAATTACCATAGTACCCTTGAGGCTAGAATTACCATGACACCCTTATATATTTTGTGAAAACTTGATGAAATTACAGAATACCCTTGAATGACAAATTACCAAAATACTTTGTGACAGAAAATCTCAGAATAGAATTTCTATGAAATTTATAAGGTAATAACTTTGTGTACAATCCAAAATAGTAAAATTACACGAGGCAGTATCATAATGGCCTAGGGACACGTGGCCAGCCTCCGTGTCAACATTGCCCTTATAATAGGCACTTATTCAGTCTCCAGGGGGCAGCCCGAACATGTGGTCCGGGCTGACTATCAACACGGTAACAGGAACGCGGATGTCGACCCTCAGCCAGGAGCCTGGACATCCGCAATATGCATTCTATTTGCTCAACGTACACCTCATCGCAAGGATATTCAAATAAGTGCAATCTCCTTATCTTATCATATCTCAACAAGTTATCTACTAATTGTTACTTATCTACAAGTAACAATATATCAACAAGGTACACATTATCTCAAATTCAAACTAAGATAACTGCCTACTATTATCTGTATTATTATCTTATCAACAGATTATCTCTAAGGAAAGGCCCAAGGCCCACTCCACGCTATAAATACAACTCTCCAGATGCACTCTCTCCATCCCTGAATCTCTCGATTTCTCCACACGCTCAGCACTCTCCATACATACTCACTATATTCTCACTCTTCTCTTATACTTGGATGCATTACCCAAGTCTCTCACTCTCCATTTTTTAGGCCGAGTCCACACTTGGCCCTCTTTACAAATTTAATGTTCTGACTTGAGCGTCGGAGTGTTTTTCCTTTGTTTTGCAGGTCTCTCCTCTGAGCAAAGCCTCTCCGGCGTCACGGAATTTGGAGTCCACCTAGGTCACATCAAGCCCACACGTGGAATTTCCAAATTTTGACAAGAACATTTGGCGTCCACCGTGGGGCCTAGGTAAAACTTACCCTTCGGCTTCGCATCTCAACAAATCACCAACATTTGGCCATGGTCAGCACACGCTCTAGCTTTAGACGCGACACCCCTGTCGACGCGTCTAACCCTCCACAAACTACCGTGACGAATGCCGACACCATACGGCAACTCCAGAACCGCATAGCGGAGATGGAACGCCGACACCAAGAAGAAATTCAAAGGTTAAAAACTGATCATGAAGAGGCTCGAGTAAGACATACTCGAGAAGACGAACGCACACACCACCAGAGAAGAACAGACACAAGGCGAGTCGCAACCTCGACAGAATGTCGACCCTCCCGGAACCCGTAGTTTAATGTAGGGATACCGGAAGGAAAGGCATAACATCCGTCATAATCCGCTTGTTGATCGTATCATGGAGGTCGACGTTCCTTTCGGCTGGAAACCTCTACATTTGGAGAGGTACGATGGAACCACTGATCCGGATGAGCATCTTGACGCCTTCTTTTCACAGGAAAATTTATACACCAACAACGACGCCATATTGTGTCGTGTGTTTCCCACATCCTTGAAGGGAGCCGCGTTAACATGGTATGGTGATC
This sequence comes from Glycine tomentella, assembly GCA_007407185.1. Classification (NCBI taxonomy): domain Eukaryota; kingdom Viridiplantae; phylum Streptophyta; class Magnoliopsida; order Fabales; family Fabaceae; genus Glycine; species Glycine tomentella. Next base: position 2,405 of record PYAF01004114.1, on the reverse strand, counting down.
TTCCTGAAAATTCCATAGACAATTTCGACACCCTGGTCGAAAAATTCAGCGCTCAGTATGCTACAAGCCGAACTCATAGGTTGACGTCAGCTGCATTGGCAACACTGCGCCAAGCTGACAATGAACCTCTACGTAAGTTCATGGAATGATTCTCTCATGTCGCGTCTCAGATCAGGAGTCTAAACCCTGAGGTTGCGTTGCATTCCATGATGCTAGCCTTGCGACCTGGTAAATTCGCGGATAGTCTATGCAAGAAACCTCCTTTTAGCATGGACGAAATACGCGAAAGAGCCAAAGGCAACATCCAGATGGAAGAGATGTCTAAGTTCTGTAACGAGGTTAGACAGGCCGGACAAAAACGTGATAAACATGAAGCACCTGTCGACCCTCGACGGAATAACAAGAAACATAGATCGTACAAACCATAGCTTATCTCCAAAGGACCCAAGTTTGAGAGGTACACTCCCCTGACAGTCAACCAAGCCATGGTTATGGACGAAGCGTTCAATACAGAAGTCCAGGTAATTTTACCCATTCCCTCCAGAATAAGAGGACACCCTGACAAATATTGCAGGTATCATCGTGGTGCTGGACACAGTACGGAAGATTGTGTTGCTCTAAAGGATAAGATCGAAGAACTCATCCAAGCAGGGCACTTGTCAAGGTTTATAAAGAAACCCGACAATCACCCTCCAGCACACAGGCAAGAGGAGCAACGTGAAGACCGCTTCAGAAACAATAACAGATGCAGGGACGACACAGAGGACAGAGGGAGACAAAGACCACCACAACATGGACGCGAAAGGCAACCCCCTCGTCAACAAGGAGAAGATCCCAATCAACAAATTCGTGGCGTGATTCACACCATTGCTGGGGGCTTGTCTTATGGAGGATCGTCAAGTCAATCCCGTAAGAGACACCTGCATTCCATCAGGGATATTGACATCAACTCCGTCAATAATCTGCCGATGCAAAGTTTGCCTCCTATTACTTTTACGGATGCTGACTTCGAAGGCATCGATCCTATTCATCAAGATGATCCTATGGTCGTGTCCCTCATCATCGCCAACTTTAAGGTGACGAAAGTACTCATTGACCAGGGTAGCTCAGCGGACGTTTTATACTTAAAGACCTTTCAGAAGCTAGAGATTTCATCATCAGCAATACAGCCTTGCTCAGAACCTCTCCTGGGTTTTGCAGGAGAAAAAGTTGACACAATGGGATACGTTGACCTAATGACCACCTTCAGTCAAGGTCTGTTATCCAGAACTTTCACGATCAGATACAATATTGTAGACGCTGATACGTCCTACCTCGTCTTGATAAGTAGGAAAACATTGTATGAGTTGGGGGCTATAGTCTCTACCCCTCACTTAAAAATGAAATTTCCTACGATAACAGGAGAAATCGTCACTGTGAAGGCAGACCAAAAGCAAGCCCGACAATGCTATGTCGAGAGTCTTAAAGTGGCACCATATCCTCCTAGCAGACGACCAGTCAGACATGGTACCGCTTTGGGGGGTACCACCCAGGTAATGAATATTGACAAATATTTGTTTCCCTCTACACTGACAGTGTTTATAGCCCATGATAGTCAAGCCTTTGATGTGGATCCACGCGACGATAATGTCGACAAAGGACCAAAACCGATCAAGGAGTTAGTCAAACTACAGCTAAGTCCCAAACCAGGACAATGCACACAGCTCAGCAAAGGGCTCACCAACCATGAATACAGGCACATAGCTGATGTGCTCCAGAACAACGCAGCACTATTTGCTTGGCAACCATCCGACATGCCTGGCATCGACCCTAGTGTCATATGTCACAGGCTAGCAATATGTCCACAAGCCAAGCCTGTTGCACAGAAAAAGCGAAATATGGGAGAAGAACGACGAAAAGCAGTCAAGGAAGAGATCAACAAGTTACTCAAGGCCAACTTCATCAGAGAAGTCCGATACTCGACATGGCTTGCCAATGTTGTCATGGTTAAAAAAGCCAGTGGCACATGGCGTATGTGCACGGACTTTACAGATCTGCACAAAGCATGCCCTAAGGATGCATACTCGTTACCCAACATTGACAGACTCGTCGATGGGTGATCGCAGCCGTACGCAACCAAATTAAATTGATTTTAAATGTAGTACTAGGAAGTTGACTCCTAGGTCGTCTCTCAAGGATCAATTGTCAATGTTTAAGGATTGAAAATGTGTTTTGGGGGATTGTTGTGGCAGAATGCGAAAATCTAAAAAACAGAATCGAAAACTAAATTAAACAAAAACACGAAATTAATTGCAGATGATTAAAAACGAGTTAAACCCTAGAACAGATTGCGCCTCTAATTTCCTTGATTCACGGAAGATGATCTGTTCCGCTTAATTCTTATCAGTCCAGGTTAATCAACTAAG
>PYAF01004113.1:152419-168176 GCA_007407185.1 Glycine tomentella | reverse complement strand
GCCCTAACCTAGGAGGATGGGGGTGTCTAGGACCTAATCTGGAAGGGACAGGAGGTTTTGGAGTAGAGGCTCTGGAATTGCTTGGACCTGAAGGGGTACGAAGCAGAGATTTCCTTTTCTCTTCCTCAGGAAGGGGCAAACCGTAAAGCCAGAAGGCAGCACGGGGGGAACAAGCATCGCGAATTTCTTTTTCTTGCTCGGGAGTATATTTCATGGTGGAAAACAGAAGAGGTACAAGAAACTAAAGAATGGAAGGGGCAAAAAGATGCAGAATAGGTTGATATTTGGGGTTCGTACAAGAAAAGAGAAGCTGTAAATAATTATAAAGATAGCAAAAGAAAGAAGATAGCGAGTGGTTAGATACCTGGATAAGAAGAAAATGGCAAGGAGAACAGCAATGGTGAAGAACAGATGATTCCAGGAAAATGCTGGAAGAAGCGAGAAAGCAGAAGCGCAACCAATGCAGAAAAGGCACCAAGAAGTGAAAATGCAGAAAATGTGAAGAGTAGTATGGAATAAAGATGTTTTAATGGAACGAAACAGAAAGGGCGCATTAAACAAGAAGTGTAACCGCCAGAATTAAAAAATTATTGAATAATAACTGCTGGGTATGGAAAGACGCAAAGGGATAAAAGCGTCATTAACACAGAAACGCAATGATTAAAGCGTGTAAGAAAAACTGATCAGACGGAACACGTGGCAGTCGAAGGGAAGGAGACGCTCCATTCCCCTATGATCGTAGGCGTTCGTTCTTCCATGATTATAGCTGTCCAGGCGGCTCTGAAAAGACAAGAGCAGGTCAACATTGGAATCGACGAGGAGCAAGTGACAGACTTGGTCAGATGATGTGCCATATTCACAAGGGGCAAGTACAAAGTACACCTCGGTGTGAATGGAGATCTTCTCGGCTCGGATATAAATCATCTCGGATCGGATGAATGTCACCTCGGCTCGGGTTGTAAGCATATCGGCTAGGATGATGATCATGTCGGTTCGGACCTCGAACTCAGCCCTGCTTAGGTATTACCTAAAAAGCATAGTCGGCATCATTATTGATACATCCCGGCCATCCAGAATGCTAGAAGACCGGGCTGAGGGGCATCTGTTACGGATAAAATAATATTTCATTTAATAATTATGTTCTTCTTCATTAAGTAACCACCCCAGAGATAAGGGAAACAGTTGATATTTTCCAGTTATCACGATCTCCGGGAATCAAGGAAGGAGGTTGCACTCAACCGTTTCGACTAAGATAATGGGGCCTCAAGGACCGTTATCAGCGTTCAGGTATCAGCCTATAAATACTATTTCATCCATGGTGAAAGGTACACAATTCTGACTCTCTCTTTTCCTTCACACCAGCACACACCGCACCCCCCCCCAACTCATCGTGTCTGCTGTGCTGTGATCTTCTTCCTTGAGTTGCTTCATTTCCATAAGCTTCTCAAGAGAGAGAGAGTTCGATCCAACATAAAATCATCCAACATCACTTGTTGGACATTTCTGTTCTATTTGAGCAGAACAGTTCACTTAGTCAACTTTCCACTCTTATAAATATAAAATTAAGGCTTGAATTCTGGCATAACTCATTGATAGACATTATGTAACTCTATTAGGTTTTATAACAAAATAAAATATAAAAAATTGGAAAATAAGAAGATAATTAAATAAATTAAATTTTTGTCATAAATTAAATTAACTTATACGTTGGAATTTTTTAAAAGGTTAAACGATAAATTCTTTTATAAAAAGTTAAACATATAAGTTAATTTTAGTTTATAAAATAAATTTATTTTATTTTATTTGTTTCTCTTATAATTATTTATAAAGAAATTTATTCAAGTATAACCCATAAATCTTGATTAAGTTGGAATACTTCGACCTCTAACATATATAAGTCTTCTACCTTAACCAATATTTTTGTCATAAAAAAAGAGGAAGTAATACACACTGCCAAACTGTGACTTAGGCCGAGCCATGGCTGCTGGCTAGCCCATGATATTTTCTCACTTCAATTTCTTCTCTGTGAAGCCTCATTCACAATCTTTTACATATTTCCCGCAACTTGTGCATTCGGATTTGTTTAGGGTATGCGCATCTCTATTCTGTACTCACAAAGGCCATTCAAATTCGAAGCGGTAATGATTGGTTTTTTTAAGGAAATTTTTAGCTGAAATTCATAATTATAAACTATTTTAAAACATAAAATAAACTAATTTAGACCGACACTCAAAATATCTTTTTGTCTCCGTTCCAAGAATGAAATAGTGAAGGAAATTAATGCTTTCTCTACATCCCAAATTAATTTAGACCGACACTCAAATTTTGTTTTGATTGGAGGTGAAATAATTAATAGGTTTGAACCAGAAACACTTTCACAAAATCTTAAAAGTTTCTTTCCTTGGGCACAAATTCAATAAGTATGCCCTCTCAAGTCTCAATCAATCTTCTTTATATATTTTTAAATTAAATTTTAATATATTTTTAAAATAAATTACCAATAGTTAAAAATAATGACAATATAATTTTTTATCATAAATTTAAATTGTTTATACGTTCAATAATATTTATTATAAAATTTGATATAATTCATAAATTTAAAATTGATTATTTATTATAAATTTTAATTATATAAATCAAGCATTTATTTTATGCATTCTACGTGCTAAAACATATTAATCATATTATTTACTTCCTCCTCCGTTTCATTATAATTTTCCAGTAAGAGAAAAAAAAATATTCTAAAAAATAATTGTCATTAATTTTTCAATGTAACTTTAATGACTTTTTTTAGTTATATCATTTATAATATTAATAGTGAAAAAAGTCTATAAATAAATTGATAAAAATATAAGATTAATTTTGTAAAATTATTATTTTTTTATTTATATAAAATAAATGGGATGGAAGGATCAGTGATGAATATAATGAAAGGTACAATTTAATACTATATATTAACAATGGGAATGGCAAAGTGTACTCAAATTTTATAGATACATGCAAAATTTTACACAAGCGAGATAGATAATTATCCATAAGTTGAGTATGAGATGGGTATATATACTCACAAAATTTATACAAGTATGATTGCAGATACAGATATTATAGTATCTAATATGCCTTGCACACACACACACACACACAGTAATACTCTAAATCTGTAATCTCTAATAGTATCACTATCAGAAAGTGTAAATTAAAACAATAAAAATTTCATTAAAAATTTTGTTAAGTAATTAAAACATTAACTTTTAACAATTATTATGTTAGATGATTATTTTTATAATTTTATTTATTTATAATTTGAGTTTGGATGAGTTAATGTTATGTTGGTTTGTTTTTAATATTATGTGTATACTTTTAAAATAAGAATGAATTTTTACTAATGGGGTCACAACATATATGAGAATATAGGTAACAAATAAATACAAAGGTGGATATTAAAATTGTTAACCACATATATATAAGACTAGATAGAATATTATTTTAAATATAGATATAAAGATGAATACTATAAGACCCTCCAAAACCCTACCCATTTTCATTCATTAGTGATACTTCCAAAGGGACTCACATTTTCTTCCCGATTTCAGAGACGTACTTATTAGAATAAGAAAATAAAATTCAGGCCATGGTGCCTTATTAATGGTAAACAAGATTTCAGGAATTGAAAAATAATATCTAAATGGTGCTTTTACTTGTTTGACTTAAGTATCTTCTGATGTAGTTAAAGTCGTTAAGAGGTGCCAACTATGAGACACCTCACACGCAGATGAATTTAATTCTCGATCGCCTTTCCCCTTCCCACATTGCATTGCTTAGAATTCAAATTATTACGCACATATTGGATTGCAATGCAAGAACCATTGAATTATGCTATGATCGTTCGTTCATGCTTTTTCTATAAAAGGAAGTTCCCGATTCAATTGTAACCAAATTATGAAGATCCTGATATTTTAAAGTTTAGGGAGGTGATGTTGTTAATTTCATACGCTTTCCAAGTTTATCTTCCGCCATTCTCTCTGCATACTCTAAACTTGAATCTAAAGATGTATTGTATTTGCTTCTTTTTTTATATAATTTTTTTCTTTAAATCTATTATATAAAATTTTTAAAAATTCTTTTTAAGTAATAGGAGTGAGGAAAGGAAATAAGATAATGTAAAAAAAATATAAGTAACAGAAATATGAAAGTAAAAAATTCAAAATTAAAATTATTCAGAGATTTTGTTTTTATTTTGAAAAAAAATATTAGTTAAAAAAATTTCAAAAATTACAATTGTTAAACTAATTACTTTATTTATTTTATGTATAAATAAAAAATGATTTTCAAAAATAGAAAACCGACATACCTATAATTCTTACCAAACGGTATCATAACGTGCTCTTACATACAAATTCAACTAGATTTAGAGTCGCTTCATATTGGTCAATATCACTTATTAGATATATATATATATATATATATATATATATATATATATATATATATATATTCTGGAATGTATTTTATATTATGGATTGACCACTGAAAGTAAAAAAAAAAAATGCAACAAGCAACTTAGAGGTATAGAAATTAAGAGTCTAATAATTGATGCTGACCGATATGAATATATCTATACATATATATATATATATATATATATATATATATTCTTTTTTGACTTTTGAAATTACCAATAAAAAGGTTAAAAAACACACTCCAAAATGAGTGCAGAAATCCAATTATTATATAACTAACTTAATAAAGTAACTCACTTGAACCAATTACATTGTGAGTTGAGAAACAAAAATAGAATTATTTTTTTCATTGAAACATACGTAGCAAATGCATTGGCAATCACAACAGATATGCATATATTTAATGCCAATTTTTAATGAATATTTTTCATATTTTATTTATTAACTAGTGTTTTTTTAAGCATTCTAAACTAGTGTTGTAAGAGTACTGGTTAGCATTTATCAAACACTATCTCGGTCCCTAAACATAAAACTATAGTAATTAATTTACAATTTTTTAAAAGTTAGTTAATTTAGTTAGTAATATTATATTTGTTAGCAATATGTATTGTTTGTTCAAAATTATCTTTTAATTATTGGGCTCATCTCTCTCGTTCTATTTAATTATTTTTTTATCTAATTAATTAATGTGTGTTACTTTTCTTCTTCAATCTTTACAAGAGAGATGATGTATTTATCTTTTTAATTCTAACATTTATTGTATAGTAATCAAGTGTATATTTTGGTAAAAAAATTAATGTAAAAGAAAATTTGAAAAAAAATCTTACATTTAGAGACATTCAAATATGAAAAAAAGAGTCATATATATTTAGGAAAGATAATAATAAATACAATAACATCAAAACTTTCACTCAACTTTTTAATTGTTTGAGCTTAAAGAATCTCCGGTCAGCCCAATTTAAGAAATTTATTTTGAATTTTTTATCATTTATTAATTGGTCTAATAATGTCATAACATATTTAAATAACTCGTACACATTGTGTTCTAATGTATAATTTTAAGTAACTCTTAAATAACCCACACTTTTATAAATTTTTTTTATTTACACTTGGTTTTGTTTCAATTAAAGTTGAAGTTTAATTATTTGAAATGAGGCAAGATTTTTTTTTTTTTTTTATAAGCCATTGTTGCTCAAATTAAGCATCTATAGTGCTCAATGCTAAACAAGTTGCTTATTTTAAAATACTATTTTAATTTTTTTTAGCACGGAAGAAGATTTACATGTCATATTAGATTGCTAAAAATTAAACTTTGATTGTTTCTATAAGCAAAAATTGTTTCTATGAACAAATCAATTTGTTTAAAATTATACCTTTGAAGTATAATGCGTATGAATTTGTTTAATTATCATATGACATTATGAGGAGCAACTAATAAAAGATAAAAAAAAATCAAAATATGTTGCTTAAATTACACACAACATAACTTAATTTTTAAGCAATCCAACATTACATGTAGATCTCTTCCAACAATAATAAAAAAACTAAACAATAATATCTTAAAATAAGCAAAACATTGGGACTGAATTGAAGTTTCATCCTCGATAATTCTTTTTTCATTTAATGGAATAGGCATGTAATTAAATACAAAATTCATAAGTTGCATTCATTTGCAGTTTCATCCTCAAAATCAACCTAAACTTTTTTTCCCTACGTATAAACCAAACGAATTAATAATTTATTTTCAGTTTTTCTCAATGCTCATTAGCTTTTTTTTTTTTTTTTTTTTTATATTTAACTATCCGGTTCATTAGGAGAAAACACTCTAATTAATTTAGAATTTGATCTGAAGAGAACTGATAGATATTATACTTTAGAATTTGTTCTGAAGAGAACTAATAGATATTATCCGAACAATCCAATTTTAACTTTAACATATTAATTACTTATGTTAGATCATACAACTTTAATTTTAACATATTAATTACTTATGTCCAATTAGTCGATTGAATATCCATTAGCTTTAAATTAAATTAAAAGATATGTAACTAATTTTTAATCATAATGAATGGTTAATATATGAACAGATACCCCTCTTATTATATATACACAGTTACACTGACACATGAATTGCATGATAAATCACAACCGAAACACAAAACTCTAACTAGTAACAATACAACATGAACATGAATTTTGTTCTTTGTTTCTGTTTCCTGGTACAGCATTGATGTTGCTCTCTCTCTCTCCCATCCACAAAAGTTACCACATCTTGCGGGCAACAGTACAACACCTTTTGAAGAAGTCATTGTTACCTTAAACATTCAGACACATCAACCTTTTAAAGCTTAAGCCTCCACACTAGTGCCGATAACTTAGGCACTGCACGTGTTGCACCCTACTCTCTCACCCTTAATACTCCCTCTCTTTCCCTTCAAAGGCTCACTCTTTCTCTTCTCTTCTTCACACCCTCTCTCTCTCTTTTTTCTCTTTCTCTCTTTGAAACTTTCTGTGTGAGAAACCTTAACTTTGTATTGCAATGGCTGATGCTTCTGTGGCACCACCACCTCCACTGAAAGATGAGCTTGACATTGTGATCCCCACCATAAGGAACCTTGACTTTCTTGAGATGTGGAGGCCATTCTTTCAGCCTTACCATTTGATCATTGTTCAAGATGGTGACCCCACCAAAACCATCAAGGTTCCTCCTGGTTTTGACTATGAGCTCTACAACCGCAATGACATCAACAAGCTTTTGGGTCCAAGGGCCTCTTGCATCTCCTTCAAGGACTCCGCGTGTCGCTGCTTTGGCTACATGGTGTCCAAGAAGAAGTACATCTTCACCATTGATGATGACTGCTTTGTGAGTTTTTCCAATCATCTTTTTTTTATAATCTTTTTACCTTTCTGGGGGAACTCTATTTTGTTAATGAACAATACTTACCTGCAATTCTTTAAGTGTTTTTAGTATTGTTCTCCAATTAGAATTAGAGTTTCACCTCGATAATTCTCATAATAGAAGTTTACATTAAATGTCAGGCGTAAATTACCGAAGTTGAAACTCAATTTTGATTAAAAAATAATACCAAAAGCACCAAAGAAACTACATTGGAGTTTTGTATTTTGTTGATTTGTTCAATGTTTGGAGAGATCTTGATGTGATTTCTTTCAATTGAATGATTAATTTCATACCTCCATGTAATGATTTTGGAAGCAGATTCTATGCTGTGCCTTGTAGATTTTGGATCCTTTTATTCTGCTCTGTCTCATTGTTCTCTCCAATTGTTTTCAATGTGTAACTGGTGCTGCTTCTGTTTTGACTTTTTTGGCCATTGCATGTGTTCAATCCATGTTTTTATGGTTAATGTGATAATAATCTTCTTCACATGATAAGATTAGGAGTTTTAAGCATGGCTTCCTGTTTACAATTACAATGTCTGTCTTAGGATGTAATTTTTACTGCAAAGCTTTTACACTGGTCCATATTCCCTAATCAGTGTTAATTTTGTCTTTTGTCTATTTAATTCACGAGTCAGCAGTTTTGGTTATATTTCTAATATATTGTGAATAAAATATTGTAGATTGAATCATTTGCAACTTGTGGAATTCAGAGGTTCCCTGCAGCCATATAACTGCTGTGGACATATTTTATAATCTAATGTCCATATCTTATATGATTTCATTAATATATAACTCTTGCTGCTTCTTTTTTTTTTTTTTTTTTTTTTTTTTTTTTTTTTTTTTTTTTTTTTTTTTTTTTTTTTTTTTTTTTTTTTTTAATTTAATCGTATGATTCAATCTTAATTATTTTTATTTTTCTGACTTAGGTTGCCAATGATCCATCTGGAAAAGCGATCAATGCACTTGAGCAGCATATTAAAAACCTTTTGTGTCCATCCACTCCCTTGTTCTTCAATACCCTCTATGACCCCTTCAGAGAAGGTGCAGATTATGTTCGTGGATACCCTTTCAGTCTTCGTGAAGGTGTGCCAACTGCTATATCCCATGGACTTTGGCTCAACATCCCAGACTATGATGCTCCTACACAGCTTGTGAAGCCTCTTGAGAGGAACACTAGGTGTGTACAATATAACATAACAAATTAACACTCTTTATGAACCTTCTAGCTAACAGAATTTACTAATAGATCAATTCAAATTTGATTGTGACTATTGCCTTTGTGTACAAGGTATGTGGACGCTGTTATGACCATACCAAAGGGCACTTTATTCCCCATGTGTGGAATGAACTTGGCATTCGACCGTGATCTCATTGGACCAGCAATGTACTTTGGTCTCATGGGAGATGGTCAACCAATTGGACGCTACGATGATATGTGGGCTGGCTGGTGCTGCAAGGTCCATTTCTTTTGCCTTATTTTTACTAAAACATCAACATAATCTTATAGAAACAGTTAATACATATTTGGTAATGCTTAAATTTGGATAGATTACTGTTTTTTGTAAGTTCTCTTAGAAAGTTGGTAAAATTAAGCAATCATTTCTTCTTATTGAATCAGTACTTGTTATGTTAAGTACTTATGCGTAAGTTGTTTTTATAATCAAAATGGAAATAAAATTGTTTTCATATATGCTATTCTAGAAAAGTTTTCTTGAACACTTGCACAAGGGCTTATGTCATGAGATAAGTCCAAACAAGTTGCAAATAAACTCTTTTTATACCGTTAATAGTTATATGAATTTTATAGCTGAAAGAAAAACAATTGACATGTTTTCATGATGATGGTTCAGGTGATCACTGATCATTTGGGGCTAGGAGTCAAGACTGGTCTGCCCTATATCTATCACAGCAAGGCCAGTAACCCATTTGTTAACTTGAGGAAAGAGTACAAAGGCATATTCTGGCAGGAAGACATCATTCCATTCTTCCAGAATGTTGTTCTTCCAAAAGAATGTACCACTGTTCAGAAGTGCTACATTGAACTCTCCAAGCAAGTCAAGGAAAAGCTCTCAAAGATAGATCCTTACTTTGACAAGCTGGCCGATGCAATGGTCACTTGGATTGAAGCTTGGGATGAGCTTAACCCTGAAGGAGCATCTCAGGCCAATGGCAAAGCATAAACCAACCTTGGTTATAAAAACCACTGAGCTAGAACTGTACTCTTTTTTTCAGTATTTCTTCTCAATATTTGCAGCATTGTTAGCTATAATTCTATTTTTTTAATCTTCATGCTTTGAGCTTAGCAGAAAGAATAAACTACAATAGTCTTGATCGTTGTTTTCTTGTGATTTTTGTCCCTTAGTAGACATAACTGCAGGACCTTATCACTTGCAAGCACCGAGTTTCATGTAAACCAAGCGTTATAGGAAAAATATTAATGTATGGTTCATTACAGATTAATAGTGATCGAATTTTCAAACTGGTGTGTTTAGAAAGTTTGGTTTTTCTTTCGTAATGTTTCTGCCACACGAATCATTTCCTTTTCATCATATGGTAGTGTGAATTTATAAACATCAAAAATTATAATTATGGCCTCCCTCTTTGGAGAAGAAAATACTATCCAATTTCTATGTCCAGTGTAAAAAAACTCATTCCGTCAATCAATCAAAAAATTAATATTGTTCGACTTTTAAAATCATTATGATATGATTATTTGTAATGGATAACAATATAAAATTACAAATATAAAAAATTACAAATAGTCTTGAGAACTGCAGCGGAATTGGAATTATAATCTACTTGAGCAGCGGCAATTTGCTAGAAATATAACAATTAACTCATTCATATCCTCTAATTTTGGTAGAGTCGATGTTGTAATGTCAAAATTTTCTGTTATTAGTTTGATTACTGCGAGATAAGACTTTTGATGTTGATATCGTTGTTTGATTACTAGCAAGTGCCCTTTGGTATATCTTCAATTTTATTATAAACCATTACCACGTTCTTGTACCATATAAACCAAAAGAAATCGTAATATAATAAAATTTAATTAGAATTTCATTAACTTAGTCTTCTTTGCTTTAACATGACTAAGCAAACATTTATTGTAGCGTAGCTCCAATGGACACGTAGCCTAGTCCGTTACATGATTTGGAAGGTTGTGGCATTGATTTAATGTGAAAGTTTGTACTGCATGAACAGTACCTAGCCGTATTTTGGCTACATTGGACGGATACAATTCAAAGTTCGTAATCACCTGTGTCCTGTACCAGACTCCGTAATTCAGTTAGCAATGGAAATTTATAGTCACGTCGGGATTTGTGCCCCTTAGGTGTTTCGTGTTAGTGTGTGGTGAAATCCGTATATTTCTTGTCTATAGTTTTTGGGATCATAGATACTCACAGCACGTGCCGCTGTTTCGTGTGTTGCTGTTGTTTTACTCCTCACCGACACTGGTGGTGAAATTTTTTGAGGCCGGGGTGGAGACACAACACAAATTTGTTTTATGTCATGCTGACATGCACTATTGAACAGTTACTTTTAACGGCGGTGCGGGTGCGAGTTAAATGATGTTTAACCGAGTTAAATGTCCATTGTACAAGCTATTGTTGCTAACACCAGTGTCGATCCAACGGTTGAAAATGATAGAGTAAAAAATTAAGAGTAAATTACATTTAACATTCCCTGAAATTAATACATTGATATCCATTGATCATTTGGAAAATATTGTACCATATACTTCTATAAAAGAGATTATTATAAACATTGAAAAAAATAGAATGCTATCTACAGTCTCAAAATATTAAAAGAGTGTTAATATAATTTAGTCAAAATTCAATTAAGAATAGACCAAAATATTAAAAAATATATTTTTTTTCTTATCAATTCAACCACAATTGAACCAATTAATTATCAATTAGTCTGATTTTGAAAATATTGATGTTAGTGCGTGTGTGGTTTTGTGTTCAAGACCCGCATTTTTACCTAAATTCACGTCTAAATGTTCATATTGATGCAGAAGCTAGAAATATTTGCTCCAGGAAGACTCATGTTGGATGCCCACCCAAATAGGCTATTAATTAACTGACTTTGAATGTTTAGAAGCATTACAAAAATTCTTTTTAATTATTCAAAACCATTTTTACAAATATTAAATAAAGGATGAAGGAATTATATAGACCTGACGAAACAAATGCATTTTTTAGTTACACGTTAATACTTATGGATAGACTAGCCTAATATGCTGTGAGTATTTTTGGGTGAAATTTTATACCAATCTTTATTTCTCAGGAGTTCAACAGTTGTAGGATGAGATTCCCTAGTTGTAGGTTTAAGTAGTTATCCCTTTCTTCAGCTAAATAATATTTGGGCATGCTGCATTGTTAGGGATGGCTGGGCTTATAGTGATGCTTTTGCATATCTCATTTTTATCATAAAAATATTTTTTCTATTACTTTTACTAAAAATGAGTATCAAAATATTTTTATAATTTTTGTATAAATTTTAAGTATGAAAATAACCAAATAACTCGAAAAATTACGAAACTACTAAAGACAGGCCTTGAATACAACGTTACTACCTATTCGTACTGGTTTACAAATTTTATACGCATCCGGCATTGAGATTTTTCATCTAACAATGCTTTGTAGGGTCAAAATGAGAACCCATACTGAAAAATTGAAACCCTGTGGTCCACGATATATAACAACAGCACCATCCCCACCATTTTAAATTAACCTTATGAAATTTCGATGTGAAGATAAAATAGTACACAGTAATCGTGTTATACATCAAACTTGATGAATCTCGACAATCTCAGATACTAGTAATTCTTGGTGAGATTAAAAAAGTGGTTCAATGCACAACATAGATTGCTGACCTCTATCACTTGCAACCAATTAGTGACTAGCCTTTTTGCACATATTTTGATTAAAAATGTATATATCCCAAAAGCTAACTCCTAATATGAAAATTATTTCACACTTATATATTATATTTTGACAATAGCTCTAGCCAATGCAGCAATTGATTTTTTTACCAATATAAAACCAGTAGGTAAGGTATACCCAGGTAACCAAACATTTTGAACGTCCTTCAAGAACCTGCATCCTCAAATTTGTTGGCCAGAAAAGGTGTCATTAATTTTCTACGATGTGCACATATAGGACTTCAAGAGCTTTCTACAAGATAGTGAGGGACATAGACATGTAGAGAGCTAAACATGATGACCATGTGTTTAATTTCATTTTTGTTTTCTTGTTTTACTCCTTGCTCAGAAATTGGAACTTCAACTATAAGAAACACCAAATACAAAGTCACCAAAAATATATATTATTCCACACAATACAATTTCCATAATCCCAAAAAAAAAAATGCCAGATTCTGATAAGTAATTTGATGCAACGTGCCTTAATCTTCCCTCAGCATTTCGCATAGTTGTTAATTGAGAAACAAGGCACATTTTCTACTTTTACTCGTCTTATTCTGCAAAATTTAGTGAAGCCAAATGGACTTCTTTAGTAACCATAAGCATAGAATTCCATGACCTCTCGATTGATGAATAAAATTAATTTTAAATCTCATTTGTGAGCTAAGATGTGACACTATCTTCAGTCCTTGGCTTCTTACTTTTAGGTTTTTCATCGTCTTCCTGATTGAGAGCTCCATTAATAGCGTCAGGACCCAAAAGAGAGACATGTTTGCTAGTAATTTGACGTCCTGCCCTTAGTTTTGGACCCCAGTGTCTTTCAGGATTTGGAAGAAATCGTGCAACCTTCTTAGCTTGTGCCTTGCTAAGAGACGCTACAGCTCGAGCAAAATTAGCCTGAAAAAGACAGACAAGAACATTTTTAGTCACCATCACTTCACCTGATCATAGTCCAACCACACCAAATGTCAAAATATGAACCAAGATCATGTCCACGGTCATGGCAATTCATCATGGCCAAAAAGCCTTATTATAGTAACTAAAAACAGCGTGTATAAATTACACAAAAATCATTTCTAGTATCTAATTACTTCATGGTTTTAATTTAAATACGTTTAGTAACTTATTGGAAGATGTTTGTGCTGCTTAGTGTTTCACAATACCAGGTTTGGCCAACCAAAAATTTGTAAAAGCATAGGCTTTCCGCTTAGCATTGGCTAACTCAAGACAGGTGGCCAGATTAACAAGGCACACCAATCACAGATACCCTATCAATACAATTTTTCACCCTCTTTCTATCCCTTCTGACTCTCCCACCACAAATCTGTGCACACATCATGCATGCAATTGCACAGGCTAGTTATATATATAATCCTCGATAACTTGCTTAAATTAGCCACCCAATAGCAGAGAATAAAAGTGGTGTGATAAGGGGACGGGGAAAAGCCCTACATCTTGCATGAGACTAAAACTTTAATGGTTAATATACCTGAAGAGCAGGTTCCTTTGCAAGTATAATGCTTCCTGGTCTTACTGGTTCATCTGCTGTCTGAGGCTTCACTGAATGATTTTTTACCTGTAGGGAGTGGAAATCAGTGAACAGAGCGTAAAAATGCAAATAATCCTTTATAAATTTTCCCAGGATACCCAAGCAAAACAAATAAGTTCTAGTCATAGTGTCATCAAACGGGGCAACATGTTGAATGTAAAAGCACCAACCCATATATATACATCAGAAAAATCAGATTCTGCAGCAAACAACAGAGCCACATAATGAACAAGTTTTAACAGCGTGTGATCTCTTACCCAGCAACGCATAACATCCCAAATAACATCCATGGGTGCATCTGATTTAAGCCCCAATGGATTAACATGAGTTCCAGATATACGATAGCCTGCATTGATCACCGCAGAACGGAAAATAATTGCTGATGGAGAAGTGCATTTGAGGGTTGCACAGAGGCTGTGCAGACTCAAAAAGAGGGGAACATTGGGCAATTCCTGCAAAGAATTATACTCATTTAATATTAGAAGATTCAGGTAACCAATCATATATCATAAAGATAGACATGGAAATGCACACACCTCTGATATTGTAGTTAACACAGCTGAAATGCGATCATAAGCTGGATATCTGTCTTTCATATATTTGACATCAGCTAGAATAGCAGACACCCATTCTTGGTCATGGACAGGAGCAGACCATATAGGGCCACCCATGTTGAATTTTTCCCCACAATCACTGCATTCTTGAGGAACAACAGGACCAAAGCCAGGCAAATATCTGACGCTAGTATCCTGAAAAAAGTAAAAATGAAAATAAGTTCCTCCCCTCAAGCATCATTGGATTTTATAGTAAATGAAAATAAAGCAATAGACTTAAACAAACATTCAAGCTTAAAGGAGTACAACATACCAGCCCTTTAGTCTATTGCAAAGCGGAGGTATGGTTCATACATAAAAGGGGAGGTATGTATAATTTCTTTAGAAAATGGGTGTCAAAGTGCAAGAACTGTACGATAAACAAAGGTAAACTAAATCTGATTTTCCAAATATGAAAGTTGTAAAATTGTAATTAGCACTAAACTCATAGGTCATTTTATTTATCCCTTAAATTTATTTTGGTTCCACAATGTACTTTTTTTTTTCTTAGTTATGTGCTGTCCAGGGAAATGCTCTCAGAGGAGCCTGCTGATTAACAAGAAAAAGATAGCAGAAATAATTTTCTATATGAATCCCAAGTACTGATGTTTTGTTTTCTAATTGGGTTCTTACATTACAAATACAAACAATAGGATAGTCAATGTACAGATGTGTCAAAATGGAGCCTAGAACAGGATACACACCTTGGAAATGGTCCTCCCAATGGGCTGTAGGTGGAAAGAATCACAACCGGTGCACTGATAAACATATGAAAGCTTTAGGGGAGTGTTTTTCATAGCACTGGCAGAACTGCAACCAATCAATTCATCTTTCAGTCAGAATTAAAGGAAATGATATAATGTCACAGAATCATTAATTCACAAAGAAACTAACAACATATTTACTAAAAGACATGATGATGAAACTAGAGAAACTAACAACATATCTCTCTTTTGAGTACACATTTCCTTCTAGACAATTATATTCCTTGATTATAGTGTGACTTCCTATTTTCTCTTAACTAGAATGGTTAAATGTATGAATTTTTATTAAATGCTATTCTACAAAAATTCTATTTTTTATAACTTAATATATAAATTAGTCAATTAAAACAAATAAAACAAAAAAACAAACAGATAATTTTTAAATTAAAAAATAACAATTTCAAATAAACAAAAAAATAAATAAGTAAAATAAACAAAACAAAAACAGTTAATTTTTAAATAAAAACAAACAAAATAAAAAACATTTTTAAATCCATAAAACCAAAGAAACTCAAATAAATAAACAAATAAAATAAAAAAATTTAATTTTATATAAAAACAAA
>PYAF01004113.1:105786-131862 GCA_007407185.1 Glycine tomentella | reverse complement strand
AATTAACTTTGCTCTTAACAATAATAATGTTCATAATTATTTCAATTTTGTTTAGTTTCATGATATTATTCATGATTTGAATTTTGATTCATTATTCTTATCTGATAATTGTTTTGGTTTCAACAAAATTGTTTCATGTTGGTGGACATTATTGTTGATATATTATTTTAAAAGAGAATATTTTTGAAATTATATGTGGAATTATGGAGAAATATGTATAATTTAAAAATTTGTCTACCCAAAGGGGATTAATTTTTATAATTATATGTAATTCTCCTTGTTGTTTAAATCTTCATCTGATGGAAAATATTTGTATATTATATTCCTGCCCAAAGGGGGTTTATGATATATAAATTATTTTGTTGTTGCTCAAATTTATTAGTCATGAAAATTTCTTTGTAAATTTGAAGAATGCTTCTGGTTATTTCATGCAATTTCGTGCCCAAAGGGGGTTGTTGTGTGTTTTAATTGGAAGATTTTCTATAATAAAATTATTGGAGGTGCATTGGTCTAGGTGATCTGTCTGTCCAAAGGGGATAGTTCTCTAAAGTCAGTGTATACTCGTTGATTTATTTATCCGAGGCTTTGTCCTTGGTTTAAACCTTGGTATGTGCATTCTGTCCAAAGGGGATGTACTGTTTTGCTAGTCTTGTTGTAATGACTTGCTTTGTTAAAAGTTGTATTTTGCCTTATAGTTTATTTTAATGCATTCATTTTGCCTTAGTAGTGAATCTTTTGTTAATTCCATTAAATTAATTTAAATATATATGACTAACTCATCTACATGAAAGTAAGTTGGAGTAAGTATAATTTCTTAGTACTTTATGTAGATGACATTTTTTTTCAATAAAGTTTTGATTCATTGAATGAAACAAGAGTCTTTCATCTAAAATTCTTTGATAGGAAAGACTTTTCGATAGCCTTTTTGTGTGTAAAACAAGAGTATTTTATATTCTTTTTATTCCTTAATTAGTGGGAGTTATAGAGGCTTGCTTTTGAATGTTTTAGATTCTTTCGATTCCCTTGATCAGTGGGAGTTATATTCAGTTTGCTTTTTAAGTCACTTTTGTATGCAAACTGATAATTATTTGTGACTTTTGTTTGAATTTTATTGATGATCATTATTATTGTTTTTCTCCTGTCAACTGAGAAATATATATATGAAATAATATCTTTAAGCATGTCGTGAGTTTAAAGATATTTGGATGTCACAAAATTTTGAGATCTCATGTTGTATTGTGACATGGTTTATTTAACCTGAATAATTTCATGTCGTTTGGAAATTGCGTTAATTCAATTTCATGTTGTTAATAAATTGGATTGAAAAGGCAATTTCATGCTTTTAGAAATTGCGGTGATGTAATTTCATTTTGTTGAGAAATTGCATCAGAAAAAAAAATGTAATTTCAACGTTTGGAAATTGCGTTATTTCAATTTCATGTTGTCAAGAAATTGGATTGAAAAGACAATTTCATGTTGTTTAGAAATTGCGGTGATGTAATTTCATTTTGTTGAGAAATTGCATCAGAAAATATGTAATTTCATGTTGTTTGGAAATTGCACTAATGTAATTTCATATTGTTGAGAAATTACATTGAAGACTGATAAGAATTAGCGTGTTACATTGTTGATCACTTTTTGGCACTAATTCTTACTACACTACTAGGCTTAGGTTCATGAAGATGTAATACTCATTGTATGTGAGTATGGAAGGTCATATGCTATGATATTTTCGATATATTGATCGCCATGTTCCTATGATGGGGTTATGTTGGATTGAATTGTTTTGAGATGCTGGAATTGGAATATTGTTTTCAAAATTGTGGTCACGTATGATGAATTTTCAGTTATTAACCCGATAGAGTCGTTTTTTGAAATAAAATGATTTTCAAAATAATATTAAATTAATTAATATAACCCAAGTGGGAGGATGTTAGAAATTTTTCTTTATGTGGGCAATATTAATTAATTAATTTTGTATTTTAAATAATTGGGTTAATGAATATTCCAATTTTAATATTATTGACTGGCTCATTGTGATCATATTGAGTTGGGCTTCTGGCATCTGTTGCTATTGGGTCTAGTTAGGTAGCAGTGTAGGCTTTAGTGTGACCCTGGTTTTCCATGATGGGTGGACCTAGTGGACACAGACTTTTTTATGGGTAATTGGCTAGGTCCCCTCTCTAGCCTATATATACTGGGATTAAGTCTCATGAGCCATAATGTTCCCATCGCTGAAGGCTGTCAATTTCTGAATAGGCAATAGAGAAGAAGACTCTAGCATCTTGTTCTCTCATCTTCTTCAGCTTTCCTTTGATTCAGTAATGGTCCAACAAGGTACACACAATCATAACTCTGATTTATTGTTATTTGGTATTTTATAATCATATGCATGATCCGTCATTTTAGATTTATCATAAATAACTTCCCCCAGTTTTAATTCCTCAATAACCCACCACAAGTTGCATCCCCACTCTTATCAACCACACCATCACTTTCTGCTTCATTTTGCCTTCTGGAGGAGCAACCCAAGATATTCTATCTGGCTTGGCAGCATCAATTTTGCCTCCTTTGAGTAACCTATTCTATTTGGTGGAGCATTTCAGTGGTAGATACCAAATTGAGATCTTAGACTATTTTGTGGTAGATCTCATAGTACCACACGTAGGATGTAAGATCTCTCACATTTTTTTTTAGTGGTATATTTAATTTTGAGATCTTAGAAAAATTGAAGAAAAAAAAATTAACACTGTATAGATCTTTAAAATTTGTCTACATGAACTCATTTTCCATACTGGAGATCTATTCACCTTTTTTATTGGAATCAGATCCTGAGGTCAAGCTGACAAAGATACTCTTAGACACCTTTTGAACCTTTGAACAGGAGAACTTCATTAGCGATCTTCCACATGTCATCGATGAAACCCATCACTACCCGTAGTACTAGTGGAAGCCGATGCAACTCATGCAAGTGTGAACTTACCATCAAGGTTACCCCATTCCACCCCATCTCATCCTCCTCACCCTATTATGTTAGGAGGGACCATAGCTCGACTTTAATCACAAACATCACCAGGGAGAAGACGTTGGATTTTAGCCATCTCCCAACTCCCCTCTCGATTGACCTGCAAATCTTGTTTTGATAACAAAACAAGAGTATTCACCTTCAAAGGACCAATCCCATCAATCCAACAATCCACCAGAACCTGAATTGAGATCCCATTCCAATCCTCCACATTGTATTTTGCTTGCTCCACTTCCTTCCAACTATCTGAGACACCTCTCCAGTTTGTAAAATAAGATATTTTAAAATTATTATTTGTTTAAATCAATCATCAGGAAATTTATATCTTTCTAAATCCTAATAGCCTCACTCATTTAAGCAAGTTTCAAATGTAATTTCTAAAACAAATAACAAAAACTACAATAAAAATAATCTTTATTTCAATTTTAAAATACATTTATATTCATTTTCAAAATCAAGAAAAATATATAATTTTTAGTCTTAAAAAACACACTCTGTCTTTGTCAATAACTATCTTCATTAATATAATCATCACCATCATCACTATCACTACATCATTATTACCAATTACCACTATCGTCTCTACTGTTACATTTTTGTTATCACCACTTATCGTTATTATCATTGTTGCCTCTACTATTACTACAACCATCAACATCAATATTGCTACTACCTTCACCTCCACCATCACATTGCTATTGTCATCGCCGCTACTACCTTCATAGCCACCACCACTATTAGTGTCAAATATCTATATTATTATTATTATCATCATGGTTGAGTTATTTTTTTATATAGTTTTAATACATTATTTTGTTGTAAAAATTATGTTTTTCAAACTTTTTAATATTCTATTATTTTTCAATAGTTTTAATTATTTTTATATTACGTTATTTCATAGTGAATAAGCAAAGTAAATTAGAATAATTGACTCATTTTATATATTTTTAATTTACATTAACTTTTTAAAAAATAAAAAAATGAAACTCAAAATTTAAAACTAAAATTGAGTTTGGTTTTAAAAAAATATAAAATTAAAAACAAAAAAATCACCATGAACGGGATAGATAATCATTAGAAAGTTCAAAATTTCTAAATTTTGGAGAAACAAGGAATAACTAATGTAGGATCTTGAGTTAGTAGGAACAATCTATTTAGAAAAATAAATTTCATATTGTTCTGCTCAAAGAGAACAGAAATGTCCAACAAGTGGTGTTGGATGATTTTCTATAGGATCAGGCTCTCTCTCTTAAGCAGCTTATGAAACTGAAGCAACTTAAGGAAGAAGAAGATCACAACAGCAATACGCACAATGCAGTTGGTGTGCAGTGTGTGCCGTGTGAATGGAAAGAGAGAGTCAGAATTGTGTGTGTACCTTTCACCATGGTTTGTGCTGTATTTATAGGATTCTAACCTGGACTCTGATAGCAGACGGTTGAAGCCCAATATCTTCTTCCGAGATATTTGGAGATATAGATAACTGGAAGATAATAGTTATATCTTCTATCTTCTGGTGGTTGCAATAATGGATGGGTGGGAATTCGAATATTTGAATTAATAGGACAAAAGATAATATATCATTTATCTTCTATCCGTAACAGATGCCCCTCAGCCCGGACATCTAGCATTCTGGGTGGCCGGGATGTATCAACACTGAAGTCAACTAGGCTTTTTAAGCAAAATCCAAGCCAAGTTAATTGATGTCCGGGCCGAGGTGATCAACATCCGAACCGAGGTAACCAAGGGTCGAGCCGAGGTGATCATCATCCGAATCGAGATGATCAAGGGTCGAGCCGAGGTGATCATCATCCGAACCGAGATGGTCAATGTCCGAACCGAGATAGACTTCATATCTGCCCCTTGCCGAAACAATTCATCATCTAACAATCTCCACCAGTCATTTTCCACCGACTTTAATGCCGAGCCATCACTTGTTTTTTCAAAGTAGCCTGGACATCTATGAACATAGAGGAATGGAACGACTTCTCATTCCCAATTGCCACGTGTCTTGTCGATCAACTTCTGTCCTTTCTTTGCATGCTTTAATCATTTCCTTTTTGTGTTAATGACGCATTTGCCCCTCCCACGTCCTTCCATATCCAGCAGTTATTATCCACAACTTTTGAATTCTGGCGGTTACTCTTTTTGTTTAATGTGCCCCTTCCGTTTCATTTCATTAAGATACTTTATTTCGATTTTGCCTTCACAACTTCTGCATTTTCATCTCTCTTGGGCCTTCTCTGTTGCACTTGCGACTTTTGAATTTCTCATTTCTTCTTGCATCTTCTCCGAATCATTTGGTTCTTGCTATCGATTCTCCTTCCACCAGCCTTTCTTCTTTACAGGTACTCCTTATTCACCTTTTTATTTACTGCCATTTTAATTCTTTATGTTTCTTCCTGTTCTACATAAACCCTAAGTGCCGATATTTTCTGCATTATTCTTTCACTTTCCCTGTTCCCCAGTTCTTGTGCTTTTTCCCCATTTCTGTGTTCTTCCAATATAAACCATGAAATACACTCCTGAACAAGAATAGGAAATCCGCAAATCAGTTTTTCCTCGTGCTGTATTCTGGCTTTTTGGCTTGCCCCTTTTCTGAAGAAGAAAAGAAAAATCCTTGCTTCGGGTTCCATCTAACCCTGGCAGTTCAAAGGCCCCTAATCCCAAACCTCCCAATCCTTCCAGATTAGGGCCTTCTATATTGGGGTCATCATCACGTCAAAGATCAGCCATACTTTCTTCAGAATCTAGGGTACCCCCTAGGGCTCCCACTCCTTCGAATAATGCCCCTTCAACTAATTCTGAAACCAACCCCATACCCGAGCCAGAGTTCGAACTTCGATACGAACACTGTTCAAAATGTGTTGAGGAATTCATGTATTTAGCCAGTAGGGATCTCAATAGACAGGCCGAGGACCTGTTGGACTGATGTCGTCATAACCTCATCAGGGTCCTAAGCCTCCTCCAAAAGAAGCCAATACACCACCACCCCGGTTAGATCTTAGTACTGAGGTGCCGACTTCTGTTGAAGATTCTGCCGTATCGGCTCCGACCTCTTCTCACCCCAGCCCCTTGACGGTTCTTCTTCCAGGTACTTTACTAATTATTGTTTTCTTTACTGTCGTAGGTAATTATGGACTCATCTCGGGCCAGAACTGCTGAGGAATTCGCGACCGGCTCTCGATCTCAAACTCCCTCCCCTGCTTTAATAGGTAGGTTTCCCTGGGTCACCCATGAGGTGTTACAACACACCTCGGTACTGGATTCCGAGGACCATGCTTTAATCCCTTTCGGGGTTCAAGAAGGCTTTCATATCTGCCTTCCCCGCCTGGGTGAGCCTATCTACTCTTCCGGAGAAGGGAATGACCCTGATTTCTTTTTATTTTATAAAGATGTCATTACTCGGTTAGGAATTCGTTTTCCTTTTACCGACTTCCAAATGCAGGTGTTAAATCATCTGCAAGTTGCCCCTTCTCAAATTCATCCAAACGACTGGGCTTTTATGCAAGCCTTCGAAATTCTTTGCCAGAAACTAAAAGTTCCCTGCACTTGTTCTTTATTCCTTTATTTTTTTCATGGTTCAAACTAACCGATCAGGTAGAGAACCTGCCGAACGAAAAGGATGGATTTCTTTCCGAGGTCGTAATGACCGTCATTCTGACCGTCGGCTTTTTTCCTTATACGCTGAGTCCTTCAAGGGCTTTAAGGATAAATTCTTTAAGGTTGTTGCCGAGCCCGGTCAACACCCTTTTATCTCTAACTCAACTGATCCTTCCTCGGAATCCTGGAAGTTCCCATTGTATTGGTCTTCCACCCATCATGACCTTCCTTCTGCTTTTTACCGAACCGATGAGACTCGGTTGTCGGATTCTGATGCCACTTCTGCAGCTCGAATAATATCATACAAAGAGTCGGGAAGCTTGGCCCCCATATCTTATTATATTCAGTGTGGTCAGTTTAAATTTCTTTCAAAGATAAGTCTGAATACTTAAACTTCGTTTATTGCTAATCTTTTGATGTTTGTGCAGCGGTCGAAATGGACTCCCGCCCAGATCCGACACCCGCTCACCTCTTGGCTCTCAAATCTCGAAAAAAGTGAAAGTTGACCGAGGGAACCAGCAGGACTGCTACCGCTGGTGCTGACCCAGCCCCGACTCCTGCCGAGCCTGTTGTTGAGGCTCCCTCAGCCCCTCTTCCATCTTCTCCGACGGCCGAGGCACCCGTCATCGTCCTTGACGAGCCCATGGCCGACATTGTTACTGATGCCCTGGCCCCTGCTGAAGCCCCTGCGTCGGTGCCCGAACCTCCCGAAGAACACATCCAACTGTCCCCCCGATCTCTCTGGGACCAGGGTGTAACTCGGGAACTCTTCCAAGTTATTCGGGCACCCAAAAGGTATTCCGACCTGGTTCCCTTCACCGACCCCGAGCTGGATGAACTAAGCTCGATGGAGCTGGCCTGCCTCAAAAGTGCCACCTTGCTCGAAAGCTTGGCATCCTTAAATAAACAAGCTTGCAAGGTGGCTGCCGAGCTCGAGGCTTCTGAAAATGAGACCCGGCGGCTTCAACAGGAACTGGACCTTGCTCGGGAAAGTGCAGCTGCTTCAGCCAAGGAGGTGGAAGCATCCTGAGCGGAGACCAAAGAAGCTCAAGAGTCGGTGGCCAAGCTGACTTCTGAGCTCGAGGCTACCCGGGCCCAACTGGAGACTTCTCGGGCGGAGGCTGAATCTTCTCGGGTTGCTATGGCCAAGTTGGAAGAAAGTGTGTCCGTATACCGAGGTCAGGCCGCCGACGCTGTCGCCCGGTGTAAGGATATACTTGCTGTTAACGAGAACAAAACTAAGCAAGTTGCTGATACTCTCAACGAGCTTATGTTTGTTTGGTCACAGCTAGCCCGGTCCACCGAAGCCTCCTTCAACAATGCTTTGGATCAGGTTCACTTCCTTAACCCCGGCATCAAGCTGAACACCGAGCGTATGCACTTCAAGTCTTACGTCGGGAATGGTCAGCTGCTAACCATTTCCGACAGTGAAGAGGAGGAGCTGAGCTCGGCGGATACGCCCGAGGAGGATCCAGCTCGGGGTGGCGACGGAAACTGAAGGGTCGGGATGCCGGTTTTACTTGTACTTATTTACTTGCTCTTTTTGAACAATTCTTGAATACTCTGCACAATTATTTGCACTAAGTAATTTTTACTTGGCTTTTATCAGTTTTGATTTGCCGCTTTTATTTCTTCTGTATAATGGCTTCAATGGCCAAGTATTTGTTATCCCGAATCGTTGGTCGAGATTTAAATGCTTCATTATTTTGGCTTCTATGGCCAAGTAAATTATTTAATCCGAATCACTGGTCGGCATTAAATATGATGATGGGATCATGTTCCCGTCTTAGCAACTGTTAATATATTCGCAACGTTAACCCGTAGATGTAATTCTTTCAGAAAATTCGATGATTCACCCGTGATTAAATAGTTACGTCGGCCTGATCAGGACCGAGTTAATATAAAACAACGACTAAGTGCTCAAAGTTTGTGCACAAAATGTTCCTTGCAATAAGGATTTTATTAATAATCTTCGAAGATTTACATAAGTTCATGATCTCAATGACAGACTTGCGCGGGTTTTATGTTCCCGGTTTACATAATCGACTAATGAGAAATACATGAAAATTTTCTGGTGATTCCTACTAAGGGAAATCCCAGTGAACTCCCATGATCCCTATGAAGGGCTTAACAGCCAATTAAAGGAAAACACAAGGTGTCCATGATTCCGATGACGGACTTAGAGCCAACTAAAGGGGAACACATGGTGAAGTTCCATGACCCCAATGACCGACTAGAAGCCAATTAAAGGAAAACACATGGACTTTCTTGGCTGCACATTGTCAGCTATAATACTTCTTCAACTTGTCTGCGTTCCAAGTCCATTTGACTTGCTTGCCTTCTAATGTCTCCAATAAATATGCTCCATGCCCAAGATTTTGGACAACCCGGTATGGTCTTTCCCAATTTGCTGCTAGCTTCCCATCTCGGGCATCCTTATTCCCGATGTTTGCTTGACGTAACACGAGATCGCCTTTTTCAAAAGATCTCGGTCTCACTTTTTTGTTGAATCTTTGAGCCAATTTGTCCTTTCGATGTAGATCTCGGCGATGGGCAGCAGTGCAGACTTCTTCTATCAAATCCAGCTCAGCAGCAAGTGCAGTATCATTGTCGTTCTCCTGAGATATATGCTGCCTTCTCCAAGATGATTGGCCGATCTCTACAGGAATCATGGCTTCGCAGCCATAAGTCATCCTGAATGGGGTCTCTCCGGTAGCTGTTTGGGCCGTAGTTCTGTAAGCCCAAAGCACATAATAGAGTTGTTCGACCCAGTTCGGGCCGGCTTCATGCATTCTTTTCTTTAACCCTTCAAGGATAATTTTATTCGCTGCCTCTGCTTGGCCATTAGACTGCGGGTGCTCTACTGAGGCAAAATGGTGCTTGATGTGGAAGTCGGTCATCATTGCCTTGAACGTACTGTCGGTAAATTGTGTCCCATTGTCGGTAACAATCTCTGCCGGGATTCCAAACCTCGCTATTATACTACGTTCCAAGAACTTTTGAACACGAGCCGAGGTGATAGCAAACAATGGCTCGGCTTCAATCCACTTGGTAAAGTAGTCAACGGCCACTATTAGCCATCTCATTTGACCTTCCGTAGCTTTAAATGGCCCCAGGAGATCCATGCCCCATTTGTAAAAGGGCCATGGAGCGGTGATCAAACTGAGCTCAGATGGAGGGATCCATACTATTTTCGCATGCTTCTGACAACTGTCACACTTCTTAAAGTGCTCTGCTGCATCCGCCTTCATGGTCGGCCAAAAATACCCTGCGCGAAGAGCCTTTAGTGCCAAAGCTCTTGCCCCCATGTGTTGTCCGTTAATCCCTTCGTGTATCTCCGAGAGCACGTACTCGACCTGGTCCGAGCTTAGACATAATAATAGCGGAGTATGTAGACCTCGGCAGTATAGTTCACCGTCAAGGATCACATACATCGCAGCATCTCGAACCAAACTTTTTGCCTCCAGTTCCTCATCTGGGACGACCCCTTGCTCCAAGTAATTGATTATGGGCCTCCTCCAGTCCTCGGTGACCAATATGACCATGATGCACCCCGGCTGGGCGAGCTCCTGCTGTATAACCGTCCTGTGGTTCCCTACTCTTTTTGTACTAGCCAACTTTGATAATATGTCGGCTCGGGCGTTCTCCTCTCTTGGGATGTGGGCAACAATTACCTCGTCAAATTCCGCCATGATTTCCTTTACTTTAGCCAAGTATTTGGCCAGTAAGGGGCCCTTGGTTTGATACCTTCCCTCGATCTAGGCGGAAACAAGCTGTGAGTCAGTGAAGACGTTTACTCGTGACGCTCCCTGCTCCTTTACCTGCTTTAGCCCGGCAATCAACGCTTCATACTCCGCTTGATTATTTGAAGTCGGAAAATTGAGCTGGAGCGATTACTCAAAAGATACATCGTCGGGATTTTCGACAATGATCCCGGCTCCACTTCCCTTAGCGTTAGATGAACCGTCGACATAGACTTTCCACACCCTATCCTCTTGCGGAGTAGCTGATGTCGGGGTTAGTTCTACTATGAAGTTGGCCAAAGCTTGCGATTTAATGGCATGACGGGCCTCATACTGGATGTCAAACTCGGATAGCTGAATGGCCCAGTTCATCATTCTTCCTGCTAGATCCGGCTTGTGCAACACCTGTCGGATGGGCTGATTTGTTTGTATAACGACGGTGTGGCTTTGAAAATACGGGCGAAGCCTCTTTGCTGTGGTGAGCAAAGCAAAAGCCACCTTTTCGAGCTTCTGGTACCCAATTCTGAGTTTTTTAGAGCTCGGCTCACGAAATATACCGGCAGCTGATTCTTGCCCTCTTCCCTGACTAGTACGACGCTAATGGCTTCTTCCCCGACAGAAAGATACAGAACAAGCGTCTCCCCCAGTTCGGGCTTCGACAACACTGGAGGTGAAGCCAAGCACGTCTTGATCTGCTGAAATGCCTCTTCACATGCCGAGTTCCATCCTATGCTTGCTTCTTTCTTTAATAACTTGAAGAAGGGAAGGGCCTTTTCCGCGGACCTCGGAAGAAATCGGGTTAAGGCCGCCATCCTCCCCGTCAATTGTTGGACCTCCTTTTTGTTGGATGGAAACTGCATATCCAGAACAGCCTTGCATTTATTCGGGTTGGCCTCTATTCCTTTGTGAGTCGACATGAAACCCAGGAATTTCTCGGCTCTTACCCCAAACGCATACTTCAGCGGATTCAGTCGTATGCTGTGCTGCCTTAGTTTCTGGAAAGTCTCTTCCAAATCCTGGATATGGTCCCCGGCCGCCAGTGTCTGCGTGATCATGTCGTCAATGTATACTTCAATGTTGCGCCCGATCTGATCCGAGAAGACCTTATTCATCATCCGCTGGTAAGTTGCCCAGCATTTTTTAATCCGAAGGGCATGACATCATAACAGTAATTTGCATCAATACCTCGGAATGCCATTTTCTCTCTGTCGTCTAGATGCATGGGTGTCTGGTTATACCCAGAATAAGCATCCATGAACGATAACAACTGAAAGCCGGTTGAGTTATCTACAAGTTGATTGATACTCGGCATCGGATATGAATCCTTGGGACACATTTTGTTCAGATCTGTGTAGTCGACACAGACCCGCCACTTCCTATTGGATTTCTTCACCATTACCACGTTGGAAAGCCACGTCGTATACTGTATCTCTCTTATGAACCCGGCCTCCAATAACTCTTTGATGTGCTTGGTCAGAGCTTGCCTCCTATCCGGGCCGAGCTTCCTGTTCTTCTGTGCCACTGGCTTGGAACCGGCATACATGGCTAGCTTGTGGCAGCAGAAGGTGGGCTTAATTCCAGGTATCTCGGATGCCTTCCAAGCAAAGATATCCTGATTTTTCCTCAGGCAATGAATCAGCTTGCCCTGGTCTCTGGATCGCATTGTTTACCCACCTTCGTAATTTGTTCCGAGGAACCGCCGATCTGGACATTCTCAAGCTCGTCCACTGGCTTTGGTCCCCATTCCTCGATATCCCGCATGTCTAGTTCTACCAGATTAACTGGCTTTCGGGATGAATGTGTCTCGGCCCTGGATCCTCCTTGCTCTCCTTGTCGAATTCGAGGTGGGGACGATGGGCCTCCCTCTGTTTCTCTGATGGTGTTGTAGTAACACTGCCGGGATTCTTGTTGATCTCCGCAAATCGTAATGACTTTGCCGAGGTGCCCGATCATCTTCATCTTCATCTTCTGATGCTTGATGGACATGAGGATATCCCATTTATGAAGCGTTGGCCTGCCCAGAATGATATTGTATGGGGACGGGAAGTCAGCCACCGTGAATGTGACCCTTTCTGTTTTGAAGCCTTCCTTCGTCCCCAGCATTAGCTGAAGATCAATGGCCCCCTTCAAGCCGGTGCCTTCTCCATTGAAGCCATACATCATGGTTTGGCACGGCTTCAGATCTTCCTCCTTCAAATTCATCTTTTGGAAGGCGCTCCAATTGATGATGTCGGTCGAACTACCGTTGTCGACAAATATCCTTTTGACCCGGAAGTTGGCCACGGTTCCTGTTACGACGAGGCTGTCTTCGTACCCGGGCACCACTCCTTTCAAGTCTTCCTCGGTAAAGTAAATGAGCGACAGTGCGGCTTTCTTACTGTTTCCACTAATGCTTTCCTTGAACCTCGGCCTATCCCTTACCGACATTACCTTCTTGAGGTACCTTTTCCGCTGGTTGGTGGTATCACCTCCTCCTCCCATTCCTCCTGTGATGACATTGCATTCGAACTCGGGCTCTGGGAAATCCTCGTCCTTCTTGCTTTTCTTGTCATCTCGTTGCTTATTCTCCTGCTGGGATTTCCTTTTGGCTTGGTGCCCCTGGGTTCGAATCACATACTGGCGGAGTTTGCCTTCACAAACGAACCTTTCTATCGCATCTCGGAGCTCCCAACACTGGTCGGTCGTGTGTCCCGGTGCATTGTGAAAATCACAATACTGAGAGTAATCCAGCCCTTCTCTCCTAACTATGAGAGGAGGTCGGTCGACTTTCCTCATCTCGGTGAAAGCCATCTCCTTCCATATTTGACCACGCGTAGCATTTAGCGGAGCATATCTGTCGAACTTCAATTCGTATCTCCCGGGCCTGATACGAGGGTTGGGAATGCCTCGTGGAGGTCGGCCTGTCGGGGTATTCGACTGATGTCGGCTGAACTGTCCGACCTGGGGATTCTCCTGGCGTCGGTTCCGTGGTGAGGAGGGTTTTTTATTTCTCTCGGAACCGAGTTAGCGATCTCCATCTGCTCCAACTCCAAATACTTTTTGGATCGGACCCTAAATTCATTTAGGGTTTTCACAGGATCCTTATAGATCGATTTGGCAAGACGGGAAGACCCGTTGAGCCCGGCCGACAGGAGGTGAACGTGGACTTTTTCTTCTAACCCTTGGACTTGCAATGCAGCTTCCTTGAATCGATCCAAGTAGCTCTGCAACGTTTCCCCCGGCTGCTGACGTATCTTTCCCAAGGCAAACTCAGATTTCGGCTGCTTCTTGCTTGTTGCAAAATTCAGCAAGAATTTATGGCGAAAATATTCAAAGTTGTGGATGGACCGTGGCGGCAAGGAGTGGAACCAGGTCTGGGCGGCCCCAGTTAGAGTGGTAGCAAAAATTTGAGATATGATGGGTTCGTCGATTCCTCGAACACACATCTGCATATCAAATTCGTCGATATGCACCTGTGGTTCTTGGCTCCCGTCATATTTGGACAAGAAAGAGTCGTTGAAGTCCTCCAAGAACTGAGCATCTACTATTCGATCGATGAACGGACTGTTATTCTGGTGGCCCCGGCGATACTTTCTTCGATAAGTGCCATCACCTTGGCAGGGGTGACGGGTGATCCCTCCCGTCGGTCTTTCTTCCTCAACGTACTCTGGTGTCATGGCCGAGGACAAGCAAAATGCCTCGTGTTGGGAACGAGACGCTCTTCCCTGCTCGGATTGGTCAACGGGATCTCTATGGCCGGTTCCCGCCGTACGGGCCAACGTCTCTGGTCTCTGCCTCCTGGTTGCTGCATGAGGCTGGTCGGTTTCTGCGTGGTCTTCCATGTGGTCAGTATTACGTTATTTGCGGCAAAATTTGGGGGAATTAGGTCCTAAATAATCACCAGAATCAAGAGAGATATGGAGGAGTATTTGTATGCAAAATATTCAGGATATTTGCTTATCTTATTGAAGATCATGATCAAGAATTGGCTGGAGTTTCCTTTATTTTACACAGGTCAGTAAGCATAAATAGGAGACATCACCAAAGGTGCAAGGTACACATAAATTCTGACTCTCTCTTTTCCATTCACACAGCACACACTGCACACCACTTGTGTTGAGTCGTTTTGATGTGATCTTCTTTTTTCTTTGGATGCTTCAAACTCCATAAGCATTCAGAGAGAGTTTCGATCATACATCAAGACCCAGTATCACTACTGGACATCTGTTTTTCACGAACAGAACATTGGCGCCGTCTGTGGGGATGTTAAATTTCGACTCCCACCATGGTAAACACGAGAAGACACCAGCATGAAGACCAACCCGTGTGTAGGAGGTCGCTCTTCGTCCGGGTGGAAGACGCACTTTCGGACACTGCATCATCTCGGGCGCATAACAATCCGCTTCCCTTACCGGCAGTATCGGGGAATCCACTCCCCGTGCCGGCCGAGGTGGAGCATGAGTCGATGCAGCACCTCACCAACAACGCGCTGCAGTCCATTTTATCTCGAATCGAGCAACTCGAGCGTCAGCACGCTTTTCAGCATCAAGAAGATATGAACAATGTTATTGCACAACTAGATGACCGTTATGCCAGGTGGAGACATGAAGTGGAACAGCGCCTCGGCCGCATGGAGATCCCGGCACATGACATAGAGGCCGGGGTACCGGAGCAGAACCCTCACTTTGAACCAGGAGTATCATAACGCCAGCAAGAACCCATCCCGGAGCAGCACAATTTGCCCTTCAGGGCCGAGATTCCCCGCCAAGCCGTCGTCAGGAGCATCTCGGCCAACCAAGGCGAAGGAGGGGTCGAGGTGTATAGGAGAAAGTATCGACGTGGACAGCATAACGATAGCTCGTTTATGGACGAGATCGTTAATGCCCAGTTCATTGAAAATTTTGACGGGTCTTTCCTGTCAAAATATGATGGCAGTCAGGATCCACAGGTGCACATTGATGAGTTCGATATGCAGATGTGCGTACGGGGGATTGATGAGCCGATAATCTCCCAGATCTTCGTTACCACTCTGACCGGTGCCGCCCAGACATGGTTCCACACACTACCACCCCGCTCGATCCGTAACTTTGAGGATTTCGACCAGAGGTTTTTACTCAACTTTTCAACGAGTAAGAAACAACCGAAGTTCGAGTTTATTTTGGGGAAGATCCGCCAACATCCGGGGGAGACGTTGCAGAGCTATTTGGACCGATTCAAGGAAGTCGCCTTGCAAGTGCAGGGCCTGGAGAAAAAGTGTACGTCCACTTGTATCAGCCGGACTCAGCGGATCGTCTCGCCTGGCGAAATCTATTTATAAGGATCCGGTTAAAACTTTGCTGGAGTTCAGGGTTCGCTCAAAGAAGTACCTCGAGTTAGAGCAGATGGAGATTGCAACACTGCTCCCAAGAGGAAAGGTTCACCACCGAAACATCGCCTGCACCTCGGAAATGGTCCCCCAACAGAAATCTGGATGTTGGCCACAGGCCAGGACGATATGACACCAAGTATGACAAGTATACCCCGCTGAACACTTTCGAGCACAAGTATGGAGGGAAGTAGCTTTGGCTGAGATGAGAAAAGTAGATCTACCTCGGCCTATATTCAAAAAGGCCGGTCTTGATTATTCTCGCTTTTGCGAATTTCACAATGGGCCAGGGCACACTATTGATCAATGCTGGGACTTGAGATATGCCATAGAGAAGTTCATCCGGGAAGGAAAGTTACGGCGGTATGTAATTAAAACCCAGGGGCAGCAAGGAAAACGCAAGGGCAACCCCAATAACGATCAGAAGGGTCGAGATGAGAAAAGGAAGAAGACAGATGATGAAGAGTTCCCAGAACCAGAGTTTGAATGCAATGTCATTACCAGTGCTATGGGAGAAGGGGGCGACACGGCCAATCAACGCCGCAAATACCTCAGGGAAGTCCTGGCAGTGAGGGAGCAGCCCAAGTTTAAGGCCACCAATGATAAGACCGAGCCCCCTTGCTCTATTTCACTAAAGAAGACCTGGCGGATGTGATTCCTGGACATGAGGACGGCCTGGTCATAACCGGGACTATAGCCAACTGCCGAGTCAAGAAGATATTTGTTGATAACGGCAGTTCTGCCGACATCATATCCTGGGCGACATTTAAAAAGATGAACCTTGATGAAGAAGATCTGAAGCCGTGTTAAATGGTGTTATCGGGCTTCAATGGCGAAAATACCGCACTCAGAGGCTCCATTGAGTTGCGGCTTACGTTGGGGACAAAAGAAGCCTTCAAATCAGAGAGAGTAAAGTTTGTTGTGGGGGAGTTTCCTTCCCCGTATAATGTGATTCTTGGAAGACCCACGCTCCATAAGTGGGATATTTTGATGTCCACCAAACACCAGAAGATGAAGCTGATAGGAAGCAATGGCAAAGTAATCACTATTTACGGAGATCAGAAGAAGTCCCGCCAGTGTTACTTCAATGTTGTGAAGGAAAGTGGAGCCGGCCCCTCCTCGGTCCAGCCATGCCAGGAAGGCCAAGAAGAATCCAAGAGAATGGATAGAAAGCGGCAGGTGGAACCTATAAACCTGGTAGAGCTCGACGTGCGAGAAAAGGTGGAAGAATAGAGGCCTGAGCCAGCAGACGAGCTCATGGAGATTCAGATCGGCCCAGAAGCTGCCCAAGTCACCAAGATTGGAAAGATAGCTGACCCAGTTGTGCGGGCAGAATT
The DNA here is from genome assembly GCA_007407185.1 of Glycine tomentella. Taxonomy (NCBI): domain Eukaryota; kingdom Viridiplantae; phylum Streptophyta; class Magnoliopsida; order Fabales; family Fabaceae; genus Glycine; species Glycine tomentella. Next base: position 114,813 of record PYAF01004113.1, on the reverse strand, counting down.
GACAAAGTGCCTCAGTGCTAATCGAGATATTTTTGCCTGGACCGCTTCAGAAATCCCTGGGATAGATCCCGCCTTCTGTTGCCACAAATTGTCCATGAATCCCGGCGCAAAACCAGTGGCCCAACAAAAGAGAAATCTCGGCCCTGAGCGGAAGCAAGCATTGGAGAAGCATATCCAGGAACTGTTGGAGGCCGGATTCATACGAGAAATCCAATACACCACGTGGCTGTCTAATGTGGTGATGGTCAAAAAGCCCAGCGGCAAATGGCAGGTGTGTGTTGATTATACTGATGTCAATAAAGTCTGTCCCAAAGACTCGTATCCAATGCCGAGCATAGATCAATTGGTAGACAACTCTTCTAGGTTCAAGCTGCTGTCTTTTATGGATGCATAGTTCGAGTACAATCAGATTCCCATGTATGCGGGAGATCGAGAGAAGACGACATTCAGAGGAGGGAAAGCAAATTATTGTTACAATGTGATGCCTTTCGGCTTGAAAAATGTTGGGGCCACCTATCAGCGCATGATGAATAAGGTCTTTGCCCAACAACTCGACCGGAATATAGAGGTATATATTGACAACATGATTGTTAAAACAGATTCAAGTGGGGATCATGTCCGAGACCTGGAGGAGACTTTCCGCAGATTGAGAGAAAATAGCATACGGCTGAACCCGCTCAAATGTGCATTTGGGGTGACGGCGGGGAAATTCCTGGGTTTTATGCTGACCCATAAGGGTATTGAAGTTAACCCGGACAAGTGTGCAGCAGTCCTGAACATGAAGTTCCCGGCAACTAAAAAAGAGGTGCAGCAGCTAACTGGTAGGCTGGCAGCTTTGACGAGATTTCTTCCCAAATCAGCAGAGAAGGCCCTTCCATTTTTTAGGCTGCTAAAGAAAGAAGCCTGCATTGGCTGGAGTTCGGAATGTGAGGCTGCCTTTCAGGAGATCAAAAAGTGCCTCGCCTCACCGCCGGTGCTGTCCAAACCGGAACTCAGTGAGACACTGATACTGTACCTGTCAGTGGGCGAGGAGGTGGTGAGTGCCGTGTTAGTTAGGGAGACCAGCAAGACCCAACTACTCGTGTACTTCGTAAGCCGAGCCTTGAAGTGCTCGGAGTTGAGATATTAGAAGTTGGAGAAGGTGGCCTTTGCACTTCTAGTGGCGGCTAAAAGGCTGCGTCCATATTTCCAGGGCCACACTATCATAGTGCGTACTAACCAGCCGATTCGACAAATTCTCCACAAACCGGATTTGACGGGAAGAATGATGAACTGGGCCATACAGTTATCCGAGTTTGATTTGAAATATGAGGCCCGACACGCTATCAAATCTCAGGCTTTGGCCGACTTCCTGGTCGACGTCACCCCGTCGACCTCGGTCAGTGAGGAAGCCTGGACCCTCTACGTGGATGAATCTTCTAATGCAAAGGGGAGCGGAGTGGGAATTATAATAGAGAGCCAGCAGGAAGTATCAGTTAAGCAGTCTCTGCGGCTCAATTTTCCGACGTCAAATAATCAAGCCGAGTATGAGGCCTTAATAGCCGGACTGGCCTCAGCCAGAGAGCAAGGAGCTCAGAAGGTGAAATTTTTCATAGATTCCCAGCTTGTCGCGGCTCAGATTGAAGGAAGATACCAGGCCAAAGGTCCTTTACTGATCAAGTACTTGGCTTGGGTCAGGGAGATCATTGCCAAGTTTGATGAAGTCATCATCTCCTACATTCCCAGAGAAGAAAACATGAGGGCCGATATACTGTCTAAGCTAGCAAGCACCAAGGGCACGGGCAACCATAGAACAGTTGTCCAACAGGAGCTGGCTTATCCCACTTGTATCATGATGATATCGTCGATGGCCGACTGGAGGCAGCCTATAATCAGATACTTGGAGCAAGGAGTACTCCTAGATGATGAGGCCGAGGCCAAGAAGTTAATCCAAGACGCCGCTCTATATACCACTCAGGAGGGCGAGCTGCACCGCAAAGGCCCACACACCCCTATGTTGCTTTGTGTTGGGCCTGACCAGGCAGAATATATATTGGCCGAGATACATGAAGGTATCAACGGCCAACATATGGGAGCTAAGGCATTGGCAGTGAAGGCTATTCGGGTCGGATACTTTTGGCCGACTATGAAGGCGGATGCCCAGGATCATGTGAAGAAATGCATGAGTTGTCAGAAGCACGCTAAGATAATATGGTCCTCCCCGTCCGAGTTGACAACTATCACATCTCCCTGGCCCTTTTACAAATGGGGGATGGACCTGTTGGGTCCATTCAAGGCGGCAGAAGGGCAGTTGAAATGGCTCATTGTAGCTGTTGATTATTTCACTAAGTGGATAGAGGCAGAGTCATTAGCTACCATCACCTCGGCTCGAGTCCAAAGTTTTTTGAAAGGAACATCATTTCCAGATTCGGGATCCCGACCAAGATCGTCACAGATAACGGAACTCAGTTCACTGATAAGAAGTTCAGAGAGATGATGGCCAGCTTTCATGTTAAGCACCATTTCTCTTCCGTGGAGCATGTACGATGCCAGAGGTAGTTGGGTAGAGCAGCTATACTATGTCTTGTGGGCGCATAGGACCACGGCTCAGTCCTCCACTCAGGAAACCCCGTTCAAAATGACCTACGGGTGTGAGGCCATGATTCCGGTCGAGATCGGATAACCCTCTTGGAGGAGAATGAAGATGCTTAAAGAAGGAGAGGAAGCCAACAATGAGGCTTTGATCAGTGAGCTTGAGTTGATAGATGAAACCCGAGCTCAAGCACATATCCGAGATGTGGCCGCAAAATAGTTGGTGGCCAGAAGATTCAACAGGAAGGTCAGACCGAGATCCTTCGAGAAAGGTGATTTGGTCTTTAGGAGGGCCGACATTGGCAACAAAAACGCTAAGATGGGAAGCTGGCGGCCAACTGGGAAGGGCCATATCGAGTTGCTTAGAATCTCGGCCAGGGGGCATACACACTAGAAACATTGGTTAAGAAGGCGATCAAACGTACGTGGAACGCCAACAAGTTGAAGACATATTATAGTTGATTATGAGATTTGTCTTTATCTATGTGTTTTCCGTTAATTGAGAAGAGTGACGGCCAACTATTTTGACACCCACACTTCATGTAATCTCTTTCATCGGAATCATAGATGCGAATAAAAGTTGATATTTATGAATAAACAAGTCATGAATTGACAGTTTCTTTTGAAAAAGATATCTCGATATTTATAAGTCATATATTGACAAAGACATTTTAAGCAATATTTATATATCATTCCATGCGGATCCGAGGTGTTTCCAAACCCTGATCAGGTTGGCACGGTCCGAAGTGGCCGTGATACACCGACGATAACTTGGGATGAAAGATGAGAACTGAAAACCATCGTGTAATTCGACCGATATTATATTTGGCCGTTGGAGCCAAATGAATATTCAAAATGCGCATACTTAAACAGTTCTAAAGAAGAACGATAATATGGGAAATAACTGTACTAATATTTTTCAAAAATAAAAATTGTTTGAAACAAGGAAATTGTTCAAATAACCATAAGCAAATAAAGACAAATACAAAATAAAAACCGGCATCTCGGCCCTTCAACCTCCGCCCGCGGGAGCCGAGGTCTCTTCAACTCTGGCCTCGAGTAAGTCTTCAGCTTCGACGATAGAATCATCCTGCTCGAAGTAGGGAACGACAACACCATCACGAACAAAAGATTGAAAGTGTAGTCCTTCGCTATTCAGAGTGATCCCGACATTAAGGCATCGGACCTGAGCGAGGGCGTTGTTGAAAGAATCCTCGGCCGCCGATGACATTGCCTCCCGTAGCTCGGCAGCCTCCTTCTCGGGGTCCAAAAGCTTGGACTTAGCCTCCTTGGCCTCCTCCTGGGCCCCCTCAAACATGGTTTTCACCTCATTTAAGTTCTCGGTCATGAGGGCGGCTTTGGCAAAGGCTTGCTGAGTCTCGAAGCGGGCCGCCTTAAGATCGTGTTCGAACTCCGCTCGGGCAAGCTGCAACTCTTCCGCAGCTTGCTGAGTCTCGGTTCGAGCGGCGTCCAAGCCCTTCTTGGCTTTTTGAGTCTTGGTGTGGGCGGCAACAAGCTCCTTTTTACTCCTGTGATATCTAGCCTTTAAAGCGACCAGACAGTCAACAAGAGAAGCAGTCTGATAGGCATGCAATTGCATCTGTTGGAGTAGCTGGACGTCATCTTCAGAAAGCCGAGATGAGTCGGCGAAGCGCTTGGGAGCCCGAACAAAGGAGAAAAGCTCCTCAGCCCCCCTTTCCCATAAGTGGCCGAGCTCCAGCTTCATAGCTTCAGGGAGCACGACGGTAGAAGGCTCTGGGGCAGAGAGATCAGTGGTCGGGGCAACCGAGCAGGGTCAGCAATGAACTCGGCAGGAGGGGCGTGAACGGGAGCGGCAGAGGCCGGGGCAGTAGGAATCGAAGCAGCCAGTTCCACAGGCATAACGGCCGTTTCGGTGGCCGACTTTGTCACCTTCCTCCGTTTGAGCTTCTTGAGGAAGGAAGGGACTTCATTAGTGGCGGGGGCCGGCCTCGGGGCACCGGAAGTCTTGCGGGACCGAGATCTAAGGTCGCCGGATTGATCTTCCATTTTAATAGCTGCAAAATAGAACAAATAAATCAAACACCAGAAATAGAAAAGCAACACAACATACTCTGTAAAATCAGACTAACAGTCAGGAAGAGTAGGTGGGATATCACAGAAACCATGGCTCTCTCGGAAAGCATCAATTTGGATGACCAAGTAGGCGTCCGCATCCGACAACCCCGTCTCATCTCGGTGGTAGAAAGTGGGTTGGGATTCATGGTGGGCACGAGACCAGTAAAGGGAGAACTTCCACTTTACCTCGGCAGACTCCGGCCCTTGAAGAAAGAAAAGTTGTTGGCCGAGTTTGGCACAAACTTTAAAATAATTATTTTTGAACCTCTTAAAAGATTCAGTATAAAGGGGAAAAAGCTTACGCTTAGGATGAGTCCTTAAGGAAGTCCATCCTTTCCGATTAGAAGGCTCTCGGCCAGTGCGGCCAGTGTGAGTGGAAAAGTAATACATAAAGACGGGAACCACGCACGGGATTCCCAAATTTACACATAAATCCTCAAAGGATTTTACAAAGGCCTAACCATTTGGGTGAAGTTGTGAAGGGGCTAGAGACAGATGCTTTAAGAGCTTCATCTCGAAATCAGAAAGAGGGAAGCAGATACCCAAGCGGGTGACTACGTCAGTACAGAAAAAGAAATAACTAGATTCGCCCTGTTCGGCACAAGAACAGATCGGCACATGAGGGTCGGGATGGCGAACTGAGAACCCTTCTTGATTCCCTATAGGGAGAGCAGCTACGCTCTCCGGACTCATGGAAGACGAGGTGCTAAGAACCTTATAGGTAACCTAGGGAAACTTGGCTATCAGGGTTGGAGAGGGGTTGTCGGTATGGGAACCGGTCGACCGAGACTCTTCAACCATTTCCACAGAAGTAACATCCATGATGACCTACGACAAAATAAAGAAAGGAAATAATGATCAGTGAAGATACCTGGAAAACCGACGGTAAGACTTGAAGTATTAGCCGACGTCAAGGCATCAATACGCTCAGGCGGCACCTCGGTCCTTACAGGATTGTGCCGACATGCATCTAAAACATCGTCGGCTTGCTTGTCAAAATCCGAGCTGGCCAGATACAGGAATCTGTCCATGCATCTCGGGCATGGCTCAAACCGAGTCTCAGAATAAGGCTCCAAAGGACGTGACTCGGGAGGAAGGACGGAAGGGGTCACTGAGGGACCCTTGGGTTCACTATTGGACCCCATACCAGAATCCGCTATAGCTTTAGACGAAGGAGGTTTTCTGGCCGGTGGGTTTTTGGAGGATTTTGAACCACCAATGGGGGTTCGAAGGAAGCATTTTGTTTTATCTTCCTCTGTGAGGGGTTTGCCAAAGAACCAAAAGGCTGAATAAACGGGAATTTTCTCAACAATACGTGCCTCTTCCTTAGGGGTGAGTTTCATTGCCACAGGATTATGAAAAGGTTTGGAAAACTCAAGAAAGAAAGAACAACGGATGAAGATGAACAGGAATGGAGTAGAAGAAAGAAGGCAAAACCCAAGAAAAAGGGTCAAAAGGAAAGAAGTATCACCAGAATAAAATGAAAAGAGCAATGAGGAGAATAAGAAATGCAGAATCACGAAAGAAAAGAAAAGGTAAGGTACCTGGATTGAAGAACTCTGAAGAGGGAAAGCTGAAGCACCAAATGCGAGGACGAAGAGCAGAATATTAGAGCAAAAGCAGGCAAGAAGAGAGAAATGGCCTAGAAATTTTTGAAATAGTGGGAGAAATGACGAAGGTAAGGTCTATAAAGGTAGAAAGTAACCGTCGAAACCCATAATATTAAAAAGGGTAACCGTCGAAATTTGAATCAATGATAATGGGTAACTGACAAACGTGGTTAATCACTGGGGCAATTATGACCAGTTTATTAAAAGACAGGGGCAAAACGGACAATGGCAAGGGATAGTCATAATTAGAACGTACAAGGAAATGACAGAGCATTAAATGTCAGGGAGGCGCGTCGTTTCATATGTCCAAACGACAACAAAAGTACTTCATTACATTGGAATTGAGGATCAAGAAAAGTAGTCAGCTTTGCGGAAAAAATGCTTCACTATCTCAGTCAAAACCCGAAAAGGAGGTCGGCTCTCGGGGAAACAAGTGGCCGTTGTATCCGAGCTCCACAGAAGCAGCAAACGCAAGACCGAGGAAGTCATTTCGGAAACTTAATAGCAAGGCTAACTTGCCTGAGATAATCATCTCGGTCATGAATCTACATCTCAATATGGAGAATCACCCCGGTCATTCAGATTACTCAATAACCGGGATGAGGGGCAACTGTTACGGATAATTGATATTGGGCCAAAAGCCAAAAAGCCCAATGCAGTCAGCATTACGTTATTTGTGGCAAAATTTAGGGGAATTAGGTCCTAAATAATCACCAGAATCAAGAGAGATATGGAGGAGTATTTGTATGCAAAATATTCAGGATATTTGCTCATCTTATTGAAGATCATGATCAAGAATTGGCTGGAGTTTCCTTTATTTTACACAGGTCAGTAAGCATAAATAGGAGACATCACCAAAGGTGCAAGGTACATACAAATTCTGACTCTCTCTTTTCCATTCACACACACTGCACATCACTTGTGTTGAGTCATTTTGCTGTGATCTTCTTCTTCCTTTGGATGCTTCAAACTCCATATGCATTCAGAGAGAGAGAGTTTCGATCAAACATCAAGACCCAGCATCACTACTGGACATCTATTTTTCACGAACAGAACAGTCCCAAAAAAAAAGCATTAGAAATGCCCATAGAACCTGCATACAAAAATTTCATTAAAAAGTAAAATAAGTTTAATGAGAAGTCAAATTAATTATTAATTTGAATTAAAAAATATATATGTACCACAATATTTCTTCAACTTGCAAAGGTATATGATTAAAATCGAAGGACTAGTTGAATCATGTTTTTCAATTTCTTCTTTCATTTAGTCAGCAAATCCACCCCCCCCCCAAAGACCACATAAAGTGCAGTGGATATTAGTGTTCCTATTATTCAATGAACATAAAATGTGTGGTATCAAATGGAGACATTTTAAAATTGTGAGGTTAATGGATTAAGGCTGAAAATTGTTTAATAATATTGCTCAAAATCCTGGAGAACAATGTAAATGACTTTATGCTTGCTGCTACCATTCTTGTTAATGTTCTTAATGTCATCTTTATCTGCTACATGACCAATAACATATGTTCCAAACATAATAAAGTAAAAAAATAATTATTATAGGGTGGATATCATAATTACAGAATATAAATTAAATAAATAATTTTAAGGCTAGATAAAAATAACTAACCAAGCAATAAATCTTCTCTAGTTTAAGCAACAATATTTGAGAAGGACATAAAATCAAAACTAACATGGGTATTTCATCTGCCTGGATCTGAGTGCAACTAATGGTGCTCATAAACATTATTTTGAAATTATGCTTAGTTGTCCTAAACTTTGGATCATTCTTAGTCATCAACAAGGTCTCGAACAAATAAGATTCTTCTTGAAGCACAACCTTGAAAGTCTTAATATAAGATTTTTTAATTGCTGCATGAATCTTTCCACCCTAAAAAATAAACAGATGTAATTAGATTATCATTACACAATCCTAATTTAGTTTAAATATTATTGAATTACCTTTTCATCAATTAGCAACATTTTAAGACTACTAATTTCATTTGGATTTTCAAACTCAAGGATAGACTGTTGCGATATTTCCACACACTACGGCAAGTGCACCGATCGTTTTCAAGTAATAAAGATTAGGTAAGTGAGTATCGTTCTCCACAGGGATTGGGGTGATTTCACAGTAATACTAATGAATGTGATTGAAAGTAAAAACAGGAGATTTTAAGAGAAATTGTTGTTGGTTGATTTGGTTGTTTGAATGCAAGAAATTAAAAAATGCAGTAAATTGATTAAGAAGATTACCAATGGAAATTAATTGTAGTCAGGCACAATCCCCTCTGATTCCTCCTCTTTCACTTGACTGATGTGTTAATTTAACCTGCACATATGGTAAATCTTTCCTAAATTCGTAAACCCTAGATAACTAGCGATTCATCCCTTTAATTCGATCGAGAACCCTAAACCTTTAGCGATTCTGTCAAACTAAGCATTTAAAGAATATATCATATGGGTTCCTGTTATGATTGTTCAGAGAATAAGCCTTTCCTATATTAGTTAATCCCTAATCCCTTAGTGAATTAACCCTTTAACCTGAATCAAAAACCTAATTCCTTAGTGAAATCTATCAGTTTAAGCAATTAAAAGACCATATTATAAATTCTGCACTTACGCATCCCTATTCCTAGGTGATGAACAAATGTTATTCTTAACAGGTCAGAAATTAGAACCCCAACGTTCCCATTGCGAATCCTAACCCTAAGTACTTAATTGAAGTGATCAATTCCAAATAAGAATGT
>PYAF01004113.1:88312-105686 GCA_007407185.1 Glycine tomentella | reverse complement strand
GCAATTAAAAGACCATATTATAAATTCTGCACTTACGCATCCCTATTCCTAGGTGATGAACAAATGTTATTCTTAACAGGTCAGAAATTAGAACCCCAACGTTCCCATTGCGAATCCTAACCCTAAGTACTTAATTGAAGTGATCAATTCCAAATAAGAATGTGAAGAAGAACAGAAAAGAATAAAACAATCAAAACATCTGTATTTCAATACCAGTCAAATTACAGAGGAGTTCTCATCAGTTCATGGCCTTCCCACAATACAAGATTTAGCCTGCCATAGGCCTCAAGAACACAAAAGCTGTTGAATAATTCATAATTCTCTTGCAATTCTAGCCTTGATTCTTGATTTCCTAGGGTTTTGAATGATAAAAATATGATGATAGATCCATCCCTTAGTCAGTTCAGAGGCTTAATATTTATAAAATCATTTAATTACAGTAACAAAGCCTAATCTTTTTCAGAAATTCGAAACAGATAATTTAATTAAGGAAACAGGATCTCTATGGCGCGACTCGCACGGCATCCCGCGCTGATCGCATGGATAACTCGAACAGATGGCGCTGATAGCGTGGTACTCCACGCTGATAGCGTGGAGTCTACGAGCTGAATGGACTGAAACTGGTCTTTTGTGGCGCTGCTGGCGCGGTTCTGGCGCGAGTCGCGCGGAAGCTTCGAATAAGTGGCGCTAATCGCGTGGATACCCACGCGAACCGCGTGTGTCCTTCGAGAATGAAGCCTGCTTTTATATCCTTGGCCCGATCCGCCGAGTTCCCGCGCTGATCGCGCGGGTAGCTTGAATCTTTGATTTGCTTCCTTTTTGCCTTGAACTTCCTCTTTCTTGTTTTGAAATGCACAATTGATATTGAATTGAGATTAAAAACAATAATATGATAAATTTAACTGATTCTAATCTATTTTCCTAATTATTTAACTAAATTATAACCTAAACTAGCCTAATAACTAAGATGTGTTTGCAACACATCATAGACCACAAATGCATAACTTTTGGCTTGAAGTCTGGCAATTCCACAACAATTTAGTGGCACACATGTCTTAAATAGAGTGAATCAACTTCAGGAAATTACTTTTGGCTTGAAGTCTGGCAAACAAAATCAACTCGACTTTGGTAAAACCCATAATTAATTGGGTAGAGAAGAATATATTTTGGGAATTGCCTCATTGATCCACTAATCTAATTTGACATAATTTGGACGTTATGCATGTTCGAAAGAATGTGTTTGACAATGTCTTCAACATGTCATGGACATAAAGGATAAGACAGCAAATGCAAGACAAGATTTGATGTTGATATGTAAACATCCAAGTTTAGAGCTGATTCTTAAGAATGAGAAGTATAAAAAACTAAAGGCAGTGTATGCATTAGATTCTGATCAAAGAAGGACAGTGTGTGGAGGATAAAACAATTGAAGTTTCCAAATGGGTATGCATCCAACATATCACAATGCATTATTCTAGATGAAGGGAAAATATATGGAATGAAGAATCATGATTGTCATATTTTTATGCAAAGACGAATTTCTTTGGTATTCTATGATATGTTGCCAAAGCCTATATGGGGAGTTTTAACAGAACTCAACTTTTTCTTCAAAGAGATTTGTGCAACCACAATAAGTGTTTCCATCATGGACAATGCTAGGCTTTCCATTATTGAAACAATTTGCAAGCTTGAAAACATTTTTCCACCAACATTCTTTGATTCGATGGAACATTTGTTTATGCATCTCCTATATGAAGTTAAGGTTGGAGGACTTGTGCAGTATAGGGGATGTATCCATTTGAGAGATGCATGTTGTACTTGAAAAGGGAGGTTTGGAATAAGACAGAGGTTGAAGGATCTATGTGTGAAACATATATTTTGGAAGAAATTTTTAATTTTGCTTCTATGAATTTTGATCCAAATATTTAGACAAGGCACACTCAAGTTCTTCATAATGATGATGGTGGTGAAGATACAATTGATGAGAAGTTGTCTATTTTTGAACACCCATGTTGTCCTATTGGCAAAGTTCGTAATAGATTCTTAACAGAAAAAGAACTGGGGATTGTTGAGACATATGTCCTTGTAAATTGCAAAGAAGTAGAATCTTATCATTATTGTATCTATTAGGTGATTCGAGGATTCACTAAGGGAAACAAATGTCAATATCTCAAATGATGAAATATTGTTAACTCGAGATAGATATATCAGTAACATCAAGTGAGTCATCTCCCCCATAATAGTCCATAATGTATACTTTAATATTCATTATGGTAAAAGATATAACTATGAGTTTTTCTCTTTGTAATCATCTTTAAGTGAGAACATATCAAGTTAAGGATCAAAAGATTCAAGAGATAAGTGATGGTCAATTGAAGGTTATGACTTGTTATAATGGTTTAATAGTTAATGAATATAGATTCCATACGAAGGACTACGAACAACATAAACCCACCATGAATAGTAGGGTATGTGTTCAGGGAAATATATATGGTGAAAATGAATTGGACTATTATGGCATTGTTGATTAGATATTAGAATTGTCATATATTGGATATCAAACAAAGTGATTATTATATGTTGTCACTAGTTTGACCCTATTGACGGTGTTAAAGTTAATGATATATATGGGTCGGTTGATATCAAGCATAAATCAAAGCTTTAACTAGATAAGCCATTTGTATTAATTGAACATGTACAACAAATGTACTATACAAGATACCCACAAAATATGGGTAGAAATAATGGTGATTGGTGGACAACCTACAAGGTTAGAGCAAAATTGTTTATGGTTTAAACATTGAATATTTAAGATGATTTATCAAATGAGCAAACTACTATTGATTATTTTTAAGATGATGAATCCACAAGAATGCCCAATATTCTTATTGATGATGAGGTGATATAAGTGTTTGATGCACATGTCCCAATGGAAGAAGGAAACATAGATGAAATACATTTTCCACTGGACAATGTAGATGATGATCAGTTCATCGATGACAATAAAGATAATGAGGATGATGAGTTCAGGGATGAAGACGAGGAGTTAGATGTTTTAGAAGAAGGATTAGATGATTTAAACAAGAAGTTACATGATTCAGACAAGAAGTGATTATGATTGAATTGTTTTAATTTTATTTTAATGGTATTTATGTCATACTAAAATTTCTCTTGTATTTTCATGTTTTTCTCATTTTTTATAGTATTGATATATGGTTTATTAATCCATTGTATTTCTATAAGCAGAAACTCCAAATGAGTAATTGAGGAAGAAGATGAGGCCAAGGTAGTCACACCCTTATTCCACGTCATCATACTCAATCTTGCATTGATCCTCCAAAACTAGATCCTTTTTTACACTCACCAGGTATACTTGTTGAAGGACTTTTTAATTATTAAATCTTAATTATTTTAATGTAATGAATTCTGATTATTTTGTTTCATTGTGCTTGTCTTAGGTGTTACTTCCACCAATGGACCTGAAGTTAATGATGGTCAATTAGTTGGTGTAGATTCCCGGCAAAAGAATCTAAATAATACAATTTAAATAAAAAATTATGAATTTGGGGCTGTTTTAAAACTATTTACAAATCTGGGGTAGTTGGTCACGCCCAGAACTAGGCATGACTGGTTACGCCCAGAACCAGGCGTGACTAAGGGGGTAGTCACGCCTGGTTCTGGGCGTGACCAGTCATGTCCAGTTCTGGGCATAACCTACTCCTGACACGTGTTATGCACAGATGCAGCGATGCGTATATAAACTTCGGATGATCATAACTTTTGACTGGAATGTCCGATTGAGGCGAAACCGGTGGCCACGAGTTCGAAATTGAAGGGGACTTGCTCAAAAAAATTTCCCAAAAAAGACCTCTAAGTGCCTCAAAATTGCGATTTAATCTTTGAACATCCCAAAATTTTCTTGTTTTCTACTTTTTTAATTATTCAGTCAGTTAATTACATGCTATTTTTTTATTTTTCTAATTACTTCTATTAATTTCGAGCATTTCGACATATCGTACACCTCGATCAGACATTTCTATCCAAAGTTAGACCATTTGAAGGACATATCGTACGCCGTTGTAACTTTTTTCGATATTCTAAATTTTATATGGTTTTGTTTAATATTTTTTGGATTTTTTATATAATAACCCCATTTATCCCAAAGTACATTCATTCCTAACTTTTCCGCACTCATTCCACACTTTACCACTCGTTCCACTCATCCCAAAGTGCACTCACCACACAATAATCGGAATTGTAGCACCCCATTAATTCCAAAGCGCACTTGGAGCGGTGAAACATTGCAGAACTCTAGAAATAGGAGTGGAACTGTGTGAGACAAAATGAATCAAATTGAAATGCAAAGAATTGCATTGCGCTTACCCAGAGAGATAAAGATGGTGACCAACTTACTCGCACAATTGATCATTCACCATGAAAGATGGACGATCCTTTTTAATTCCCTTTCTCGCTTGGATGTATATGTTTTGGTCACACTAATTTTATACAATTGAGTCACCGATTGACAGAAAGCCTGAGTTTCGGTGTAGTTTCGATGATGAGTTAGTCGACTACGTGCTTTTGACTGGAACAAAAAGAGAAAAGGGGAATTGTCTTCTACTTTTTTTGAAAGAGAATTATCAAATTATGAGAGGATGAAAGAGATGATGAGAGGGATGAGAATAATGTGTTTAATGGGATAGTCTCGATATAAAAAAAATGAAAAGTATCAAAATATAATATTCTATTTAAAATGCTTTCTATAATAAAAATTTATTTACAAAAAATTTAGAAAAAATGAGAAGTATAAAAAAATTAAAAATTTTCAATTTTTTCAAATTCCAAAATCAAATTGAAAAATTTTATTAAATAAAATATTATATTAAAAATTAGTTATATATACAAAATCCAAAAAATATTAAACAAAATCATATAAAAATTTAGAAATTATACTAAATAAAATAATATATTCAAAATTATATATACCAAAAATCCAGAATATATTAAATAAAATCATATAATATTAAAAAAATATACTAAATAAAACAATATTAAAAAAAAGTAAAAAGGATCATATCTATCATAAAGTCTAAAAATACTTTCAAATTAAATAAAAATAAAAATAAATAATATTAAATGATATTTTACGTCAAAAATCAAAACACGCTACTTTTGATCTTTATTTGAGTCACTAACAGTTTTTGCGACGGAATCTTTTGGTCGCAAACAAAAAACAAAAAATCAAATTTTTCGTCGCTAATTGATTTAGCGACAGATTTAGAGACGGATTTGGTGACGCCCAATTTTGGACGTGACCAGTCACGCTTGAATCTGGGCGTGACCAAATCCCAATTTGGGCGTGACCAATTGCCCCAAATTCGTAAATAGTTTTGAAACAACTCCGAATTCGTAATTTTTTATTTAAATTTTATTATTTAGGTTCTTTTGCAGTAGATTCCTACAATGAAGTTTATAGGAAACTTGTTATATTTGTGAAAGAAGTTGACGATCGGTAAGTAAAGCTAAACTCAACCAATGATTCAATTTATTGATATTAATTCATGATTCCTAAGATGAGTATTTGAACTTGTAGAAGGAAGTTTGTTTCAGAATTTGTGACTCGGGAGATTATGTTTGAGATGCTCATGAGGATGCTAAGTTCAACTGAAAATTTGAAAAATTATTATGTTGATTTGCTAAAAAATTTAAAAGTTGGGTGCTGAATTTGTCAAAAAATAAAAATTGATGGTAAAATATATAATTATATTAAGAGTAAAATGACGGAGCATAAAATTCACAAAATTCTTAAAAATATAAAGTGAAATCTCTAAAAAATAAAACGTTGAAAATAAAATACATCAAATTAATTTATTAAAAGTAAATTTTGTAAAAGTTTAAAAAAATTGGAGTAAAAGGTGCAATTAAGTGTTGATCTTATTAAACATTAACTTGTTATGCGTTTCCCCTAACATTTGTGGTGCTCTTTCAATTTGTAATTCTTTATCGACCTAATAATGAATTTAGTTACCCGGTTGTAATGGAGACAAGTCTCACTTCTTAGTTCTTACATGTACTAAAAGAGTGGAATAGAATGGAATAGTTAGCAAGAGAAGAAGCGGAGACGACTCCTACTACTCGCTACTCAATACCAATACTAATTTTCATTTTGGCTCCAAAGAAACAGAGAAGAGTTCGCATATTCTTTCTCCCTTATATAAATACAAAAGGTTCCTTCCTTTCGTTTCTTCAGCTTCGTTTCGTTCTTTCTTCTCAGTTTCTTCTTCGCTTCGCTTCTCTTCGATATTCCAAGCGATCCATGCAATGGCCTCCTCCGAGATTAACTGGGACAGGTTCCTTCACTCTCTTAGTCTCCATCTTCGTTTCTGATTTAGGTTTTCGCTTTCTTAATCCAACTTCATTCGCGTCTTTTTCTTAGTTTCTATTCGTGTGTAGATTAAAAACTATTGCCCAAAGAATCAACGATTCTGTTTATGTATCCTGAATGAACCTAAATCGAATTAGAAGTGATATACATGAAATGCACAAATAACTGGTTGAGAAATAATGCTTGCGAGCTTGAAATGTAGTGTTAAGTGTTTATGCTTGCTCGATTAGAAGACACATTTGAACTAACAAGATTCTAGATTTCTAGATTGTAGGTTGTATCGCTGCTTGTATTATTGCTCTCGTTTTCTTATTCAGAACTATAACCAAGAACTTCATTCTTTTCTGGTATATTGTTATATGTTCAATGAATATTTAATCTGTGGAAACTAGGTCTTCGTGGAGATTGAAGGTGTCTTGAGTAAAGTAAACCATCGATTTCATACCTGATTTATTACTCTCTTTCCTAAGTGGTCCCTAAAAAAGAAAAAAAAAACTGCTTAAGTAGTTCTGAAAGTATTAAAAATCATGTTAAGTAGTCCTCCAAATATTTTTAAAAAATCCTTTAAATTGTTCCTTGAATTTTACTGAAATATATTAACTGAGGGACTAGTGTAATGCATGTTCAATACGTTAGGAGTATTACACTATTACTTAAATGATTTTATTAGTTTAGGGACTACTTAGGAAAAAGGGTAATAGTTAAATGACGAAATTGGTGGTTTGTTCTATATATATTGGATTGATTTGTTAGGAATTTGTTTTATGGATAATGAAATTGGTGTCTTGAAGCTCTATATATTTAGTGAGTTCCACTTATTTTTGTAGGCTAGATAAAAAGAAGTTCTTTGTCGTGGGAGCAGGACTCTTTACGGGTGTTACAGTGGCACTCTACCCGGTATCTGTTGTGAAGACTAGGCTGCAGGTTGCCTCAAAGGATACATTGGAGAGAAGTGTTTTTTCTGTTGTGAAAGGGTTACTTAAAATGGATGGCATCCCTGGTTTGTATAAAGGGTTTGGTACAGTTATTACTGGCGCAATTCCTACCAGAATCATATTCCTCACTGCCTTGGAGACGACAAAGGTGGCTTCCTTCAGGATGGTGGAGCCATTTAGACTATCTGAAACTACTCAGGCTGCCATAGCAAATGGAATTGCAGGCATGGCATCATCATTTTTGGCACAATCTCTATTTGTTCCAATTGATGTGGTATGATGATCTAATTGGTCTAACCTGAGCTGCTGAGCACATGTGTCTGTAGTTTTATATTTGAAATTTAAAATTATCTTTTTTGGACTAACTGATGGCTGTATATGATACTTATGCATGTGGATATTGTGGTACATTACATCTGTTAGTTAGTTATAGTTAGACAGTGCAAGCTGGTCAACAATCTTTTAAGTTTGTTTTTCAGTTTGTGTTATATTGAAACTTGGAATATATACACTAGTGTTCTTTTAGATGTCTGTTGCAATTCAATTTTATTTTAGCTCTAAAAGTGTTTTTGTACTTATTTTTTCATATGGTTTTGTAAGATGTATTAGTTATACCCTTTTATATTTAACACTATCTCTATATGAAAAATAAAATAAAATTAAACACTATTTTCTACGCTTATGGTTTAGTCAAACTCTAACTTGGTTAGTTCCATAAATCTTATGTATCGGAAAAAATTTAAGGATTGAAAGAAAGGTTTTGTAGTAATGTGCTTTATCTGCTGACTTACAGTGTATTCATTTTTTTTTTTATTGGAGCATGATACATGATTTAATTACTAACAAGTAACAATTTATATGCTTTCAATTTATTTTGTCCATATATATATTGCTTTGTGCTTATTGATGAAACCAAAGATGGTGTTAATAGGAAATTGGAATTGTGGAGAATCACTTTGGAGTCTAAAGGATTCATAATAAGCAAGAGCAATACGGAGTATATGAAGTATGAGTTTTCGCGGGTAAGAGATGGTGATCAAGACATAGTGCATCTACTTGGTCAAGAGGTACTCAAGAAAGATGTTTTTAGATACTTGAGATCAATGTTGCAAAAAAGGGGTGAGATTAATGAGGATATAAATCATAGAATTAGAGCAGCGTGGATGAAATGGCGGAGTGCATCGGGGTTTTTGTGTGACCGCAAAATTCTGCTTAAGCTAAAAGGAAAAATTCTATAGAAAAGCTGTAAGACCGGCAATGCTATATGGAGCGGAATGCTGGTCAGTACATAGGCAACATGAGCATAAAATAGGGGTAGCAGAAATGAAGATGTTAAGGTGGATGTGTGGATATACAAAGATGGACAAGATAAGAAATGAGGATATTCGACGAAAGTTATCAGTGGTCCCGGTATGTGAAAAGATGAGGGAACATAGATTGAGGTGGTTTGGGCACGTTATGAGACGGCCACTGGATGCTCCCGTAAGAACAAGAGTTTGTTACCAAGAGCTTGACACAAAGAGAGGTAGAGGTCGATCGAAACTTACCTGGGGAAAGGTAGTTAAACAAGATTTAATAGAGTGAGATATAGGTTGGCGGATGGTATGTCTTAGGACGGAATGGAGAGAAGCTATAAGCTTGGTAGAGGGTTAAACTCATTAGTAGTTCTATGTTCTAGTCATTCTCTTGTTTTAGTTCTTCCTTTCATCCCTTTTTTATTTTAGCTTATTTTTTTTCTCTCTTCTGTCTTATTTTCACTTTTTTCTTCCCCTCTCCCTTTCTCTTTCTTTGTCTCATTTCCGATTTATTATTGGGTTCATCTACCAGCGATTCCAATTAACTTGGATTAAAGGTGCTGTTGATGTTGATGTTGATGTTGATATATATATATATATATATATATATATATATTGCTTCTTTTCGTAAGAGTGTTGATGACATGTTCAGATAAATGAGAAAAAATATTTTCTTTTACTTTTGATAAAACATTTTTTTATTGAAATATCGATAAATGAATCCTTAATAGAATATCTGGAAAATATTTCATAATATCATTATTATATGTTTTAAATATTTCATAGAATCCTTAATAGCTAAATGATTTCTTAGATGTGGTTTCCATATTTTTTCTTTATCTACTTAGGTAGGTAGGATTGGGAACCTAATATTAGTATGACACTTTGTATGTTGTATGTATCACATCATAGTACTGTGTATCAATTTAATATCTTGCTATTCTTAGTTTCCATTACCATTCAATTTAATTAGTATGGTGCTTTTCTCCTTTCTTATCTACATTGTTGTATAATTTCATCTTATATGCTAACTCTAACTACCTTTACATTGAATGATATTAGGTTAGCCAAAAGTTGATGGTGCAAGGATACTCAGGCCATGCCCAATATAGTGGGGGTTTGGATGTTGCTCGTAAGGTGTTAAGGTCTGATGGCATCAGGGGATTATATAGAGGATTTGGTCTATCTGTCATGACTTATGTACCATCTAATGCTGTATGGTGGGCAAGTTACGGTTCAAGTCAACGCTACTTATGGAGGTGAGACATGGTGATGCTTGTTCTGAAGTCTTAAAGCTGGTTTATTGTTGTATTACCTTTTCCTTTATATTATATTTTATCAAATGGTTAGAAAAACTGAATATGTGTAGAAATTTGTATATTTAACTCGACATATTTTCCTTTTTGATGTTTAACCAACACCATTAGGGTATTATGCTATTAGTAATATGAGTGTATTGAAAGAGCTTGTAAGTTTTTGCAACCTATCAATTAGTTAGTCTGTTGTATCATCTATGTAAATGTTCATTATAAAAAATGCACTGATTTCAAAATTAGCTCGTTTAAGTTAAGATGTGTATATTTGTTGTATTCCAAGGACATGGTAAAACTGCAAAACATCTAATAAAGACCCTTTAAGTTTGTTGTTATCCTAGATTTTATCAACTTTCAGTACATCATACTAATATTTCATTTCTGCATTTTTGGTCGTAATATCTGATATTAAGGATCATTTTTGCCAATTGCTTTGGCAGATTCTTGGGAGATAACAGTGAGGAAGATACTCCTAGTCAACCAAAGATTATTTTTGCTCAGGCTACTGGAGGGATCATTGCTGGTGCTACTGCATCCTGCATTACAACCCCATTGGATACTATCAAGACACGGTTACAGGTATTCATAACCTTGTTGAACACACGTTTCGTTCTATTGCACAAGTGCTTTGTATTCTTTAGTCATCAGTGTAGTGTGGATGTTAATTCTTGTATTTGGTAAATATCTTTACTAATGATTTGGTGTTAAAGTAATGTGTTTGATAAATTCACAAGAAACATAAAAATTGTTTGTGCTATTCTTTTCATCTATCTAGCTTTAATTATATGCTTGACATCAGCCATCAATCACCCCTGTACTTCATAAGATGGACCCAAGATACCTAAACGGCTAAACCAATCAACTTTTAGTGTGGTGTGATACTTGATTTTCACCTCCAAAATATTGTTGCATCTTAAATTTGTGTTCCATATAGTTTGCTTTCTTAACCAAAATCCCTTTGATTCCATAGCTTTTCTCCATAAATCAAGTTTAAAATTTACTCCTTTTTACTTAATTGGACTCTATCATCTGTGTTAGAATATTTGGAAATACCGGAAAATATATTAATTACATCTTAGAATATTTTAGATTATCTCTTACAATTACTTTCCTTATTTAGTGGATTATAATGTTTTACATAAAAATTCAAAAAACTGTGTATTAGTATGAATTTTTGACACATTCTAACTTTTTTCAGAATATTTAGTGTCTTTTTCTATAAACTATTCAGATTTACAAAATTTGAATTTATTAAATTTATTTGAAAAAGTGTTGCCTAATAAATGTCTTATATGATTTTAAACTAGCCTTTGATATTATAGATGCTATGTATTACTCCAGTATGTTTTGGTGATTGTTGAAGTTCTCATTTTTTAGAAAGACGACAATGCATAGGGCAAGAATCGGAATATAATTTTATGATTATTATATCATATTGTGATTGCATTTTACATTCTGAATCTCATTCATATTCATTTAATCTGTCATTGCCTACTAAATTTTCCTGACTCAATGGCATGCCGTATAGGTGATGGGACTTGAAAAGAAAATCTCTGTAAAACAAGTTGTTAAAGATTTGATCACTGAAGATGGTTGGAAAGGTGTATATAGAGGATTAGGTCCAAGATTTTTCAGCATGTCAGCATGGGGTACTTCAATGATATTGGCTTATGAATATCTGAGTAAGAACTTGCTCTCTGATTTCATTTTGAATCGACAATCCTGTTTGTTTAGGCTGGTTTGATGTATTTAAATATTGAAATAACTATCTAATTTTTATTAACTCTAATAATCCTTGTTTTAGTTATTTTTATTGCCACCAACATAGTTCTGAATTATGGTAATGCTGAGTAGTCAATTCTGCTGGTAAATTTTGTGGTGCTGCATATATGATATTGTTATATATGTTATACACTGTCTACAATGCATTTACATCTTAAAGTTATATGCATGCCAAATAAGAATGATTCAGCCTTACTTTTAGACTATCTCCTACTTTTTTATGGTGCACTTTAGGCTGCAAGCAATTGGCTTACTGAAATTAACTATGACAGAAATATCATATGAAGTTTTCACAAGGGATGGTCGTTTTCTTAAGGCACAAATTTAAGAATCCAAAACCTTTGTGAATTGATTTTTTCTTGTGATTAGTGTTATTTTTAGTCAATCCTTGGACACTCAATGGAGAATTAATGTGTATCAAAGTGCATGTATCTCACTAGACATGCTAACTATTATATTATATACTTTAGCTTTATTAGTCATCTCACTTAGGAATGAAGTCATTTGTAATTAATTTTGCCCAAAAGAAGGGTTATTAATAATCTACATTTTTCCTGTATTGGTGACATATTTTATTTTTATTTAAAATACCGTAGACTTGTTATTTGACTTGTTTCATGATTTTTCCTTTTAAATGTGTGACACATTTTTTAATGTTCATGTATCATAGTACCTTTTCTATATGTAAATATTTTAGCTCATTTTGAAATTATTTGATTGTTTCTGCACTCAGAACGCTTGTGTGCAAAAGATGGAGGAGGCAATTGATCTGTCACCGGTGGTCTTGTTTCGAATTTGGCAAGAATATGCTCATAAATCACAATGGCAATTGAGCCCAGGATTTTGCTGTTGGACATAATCAGATTTGCTGCTTAAAAGGTTTTAAACTTTAAGCAGACAGTTGTGCTAACTGATTGTTCATCTAGGAAATAATCGTTGGTTACATATATATGGAATTTTTCGTATTAGAAAATTAGTTTCATTCTTTTCGATGATTAAATCGGATGTAGGTGTATTCTTTTCCGACATTGTTATTGATAATGTACAATAGGAGGATAAAAGTTACAATCAGAAATTTTTTATGCCCAAGCTAAATGTGTGGTTGTTTCAGATTTTTCTCCACCCACCGCGTATAATTTAGTGTTTAACCTTCAAAAATATATTTTTATTAACAATTTCAAAGTTTGTAAGATAATCTTTCTGATAGTTTTCTTATTGAAAGTTGGCAAATTTGTCATGTAAATTATCATATGATTTTAGTCATTGTAAATAAGAATGTGTCATTATTATCTAAAAAAAACGTTTCCTTTTTTATTTGACTTATAAAAATGTGTCATTTGTGATCCTTATTTCTTTTCATGAATAAGAAACCAAAAGGGCAGGATTTTTTGTGAAGAACAAGAACTACACCCAATACATTTTCATTAATAAAGAGCTAAAAGAAAACAATATTTACATGAACCTGAAAATATATTTAACCTTTGTAAAAGGTTCAAGGCATAATCAAGTTTTCCATTGGATTAAGGATGGATTTGGATAAACAAAATAAGAATTTATTCACAATCATGACAGAGAGACTTATTGAAATAAGTAAAAAAAAGCATATTTTGCCGCACTTCTAAAGCTTACTGAAATATGCTTAAAAGAACCTTATACAACATAAGCTCTCTCAAGTGCCCTTAAATTTAAATTTTTATCCAACACAGCTGAAAACAACTCAACCATTTAGAGTATCTCTCAATATTAAGATGCTTTTTTGCTTCGGTAAGTAGATCCATGTGGATCAAAATGAAGCTAATAGCTTAATAATGAATTGATGATCATGCTCAGCAGAACAGATCAGGAATCAGGTAGCATTTGAGTGGATAAAAAATTAATAAAGCCTATACTTCAAAAGTTAAATACAACGAAACAAGAAGCACCCACCCATATGCAAACAAAATAAAGATACAAGCTAACCAAAATTTGTATTCAACACAGTATTTCTCACCTAAAGAGTCATATGTTGATGATCACCATTGGTGGGACTGCACCTTGTTGACTGGAAGAGGTTGCATCACTAAACATGGAAGTCAGTTGCTTAACCTATTGTTGAACCCAATCGAGTTGGGTAAAAATCTCATCATACAATTTCCAGTTGTGTATTGGATATACCCTCGAATTTTCAATCTCAATTTTAAATTCAAGCATATCCTAAAAAACAAAAAATAAATAAATTATATTTCATGCCTAGTTGTGGTAAACCTAAAATACATAAAACTATCACAAAAAACTGCAATACTCAAGAAAAATCAAGAGAAACTTACCATTGCAGCTTGAATCCAACAACTATCATGACCGACAAACTTGTCTGTTTCCTGATCAACATATATGTTATAGTTTCTCACTAATACTTTTACAAGTTTGAATAAAGTATAAAATTTAAAAAAAAAATTCTTTAAAAGTATTTAAATCAATATAGAGTTTCTTGTTGTTGTCACATAAGTAGAGACTATGCTCTGCCATATGCAATTTGGTCAAATAAGTTTTTTGCGATGTTCAAGGTGTTTCTCAATGATGTGTAAGAATAGCCTATCACTGTCAGTGTCACTCATCCTAACAGTGAGAAACAATTTCAAATTTAATCCTCATGATTCGTATGCACTATGTACAACTGAGAGTAGATAGGCGAATAATATATTGAAATAGAAAAATTTCTTTGTAAATTAGAATCTAACATTACTAATGTACCACCGAGAGTAGAATGGCGAATAATATATTGTACTAGAAATATTTTCTAGTAAATTAGAATCTAACATTAACAAAAGTTTTTTTCAAAAAATAAATATTACATAAGAGTTGATAGGCGAACAATTGTCTCGCAAGATACAATAGAGTTCATATTTAAAATTCAGCATCATGATTCGTATGCACTATGTACCACCAAGAGTAAATAGGCGAATAATATATATAGGGAAACAATATTATGCACTATGTACTTAGGGGAGTAGATAGGCGAGTCCATATCTAAAATTTAACCATCATGATTCCTTTGCACTATCTACAACCGAGAGTAGATAGGCGAATAATATATTGAACTAGAAAAATTTCTTAGTAAATTAGAATCTAACATTAACAATGTACCATCGAGAATAGAACGACGGATAATATATTGTACTAGGAATATTTCTTAGTAAATTAGAATCTAACATTAACAATAGTTGTTTTCAAAAAATAAATATTACATAAGAGTTGATAGGAAAACAATTGTCTTGCAAAATACAATAGAGTTCATATTTAAAATTTCAGCATCATGATTCGTATGCACTATGTACCACCGAGAGTAGATAGGCTAATAATATCTTGTACTAGCTTAGCAAATTAGAAAAAAAATTATTATATTAATTTGAAAAATACAAAAAAGAAGATTGTATTTACTGTTAGGTAGATAGGGAATTAATATTATGCACTATGTACTACAAGGAGTAGATAGGCAAACAATAGAGTTCATATTTAAAATTAAATCATCATTAAGATTTTATAATCAAAATATTTGAAATAATATATTTTTAAACATACTTTTCAATTCTCAAAGTATTTTTGGACGTGAACTACTTTTGAAATGTATCTAAATCAGTTTTGGAGATAACCACATTCAAATCTAGTAAATCATACTATTTAGTCAGTGTTGAGAATCCAAAACCAAGGAAATGGAAAATGAGAACTCAAGAAGAAAATCTAACAATAAGAAATTACAGGTTCACAAGTCATAATGAATCCAAAATATATCATAAAATACCTAAAATCTCTAACAAATGAATTTCAAAACTAAATCATTATTTTCACTCATCAACCAAACAAAAGTGAAAATGAAATTGACATGACAATTTCTCTTTTTTTAACCATGAATCAGCAATTAGAAATGAAAAAAAAAAGCATTAGGAACAAAGAGACACACAAGTAAAAGATATTAATAAATAAAAAATGGCAGTGTTGAATTAAAGGCATGATAAAAGGCTTATAACATTAAAACTTTAAAAGGGAAAATAAAAGACATTAATGTTTAGTTTTCAAATTGTTCAGGGGGATCCAGGGTCAGAGGAATCAGGTACAGATCCCCCATGTATCCTTATAATTTCTGACAATTGTTCAGTAATTGCATTCATCTTAGAATTTGATAAAGCCAAGTGATTTTCAAGTTTTTCACACCTGTTATTAATTAAATTCTTTACATCAAACGTTTTGCTGAATACAATTCATTTCCTCCCGAGTTTCTTTTAATTGATTTTGGAGTGGAGCCATGTTAGAATATAGAATGTAAGTGTTTTCCCCCAAGTTTGAGTCATATGTTGATGAATCACCACTGGTGGGACTACACCTTGTTATTGACTAGAAGAGGCTGCACCACTAGACAGGAAGTCAATTTATCCTGTTGTTGAACCCAATCAAGTTGGGTAAAAATCTCATTATACAATTTCCAATTGTGTATTGGATATACCTCAAATTTTCAATCTCAGTTTTAAATTCAGGCATATCCTGAAAAGCAAAAAATAAATTATATTTCATGCCTAGTTATGGTGAAACTAAAATACATAAAACTATCACAAAAAACTGCAATAACCAGGAAAATCAAGAGAAACTTACCATTTCAGCCTGAATCTAACAACTATCATGGCCAACAAACTTGCTTGTTTGCTGATCAACATATATGTTATAGTCTCTCACTAATACTTTTACAAGTTTGAATAAGGTATAAAATTTTAAAAAAATATTTAAAGGTATTTAAATCAAGAGTTTCCTGTTGTTGTCACATAGGACGAGACCATGCTCTGCCATATGCAATTTGGCCAAGTAAGCCTTTTGCGATGTTCAAAGTGTTTCTCAATGATGTGTAAGAATAGTCTATCACTGTCAGTGTCATTCATCCTGATAGTGGTAGAATATTCTTATACATCATTAAGAAACACCTTGAACATCGCAAAGGGCTTACTTGGCCAAATTGCATATGACAGTGAGAGACTATAACATATATGTTGATCAGGAAACAAGCAAGTTTGTTGGCCATGATAGTTGTTGGATTTAGGCTGCAATGGTAAGTTTCTCTTGATTTTTCTTGGCTATTGCAGTTTTTTGTGATAGTTTTATGCATTTTAGGTTCACCACAACTAGGCATGAAATATAATTTATTTATTTTTTGCTTTTCAAGATATGTCTGAATTTAAAATTGAGATTGAAAATTTGAGGGCATATCCAATACACAACTGGAAATTGTATAATGAGATTTTTACCCAACTCGATTGGGTTCAACAACAGGTTAAACAGATGACTTCCACGTCTAGTGGTGCAGCCTCTTCCAATCAACAACAAGGTGCGATCCCACCAGTGGTGGTTCATCAACATATGACTCAAACACGGGGGAAAACACTTACATTCTATATTCTAACATAACTCAACTCCAAAATCAATTAAAAGAAACTCGGGAGGAAATGTGTAACGCCTCTCTTTGCTCTCTCGTGTTTGATTGATTTTAATTAAAAACTTGTGTCCACTTTGTGTTAAAATTAGATTAGTATAAATTTTTCACGAAATTTCTTTTCGCATTGCTTGCTAATTTTAATAGTTGTCAGTAACATAAACGATATTCCTTCCCTCGTTTTATGCAAATAAAATTCATTAATACATATT
>PYAF01004113.1:69818-88212 GCA_007407185.1 Glycine tomentella | reverse complement strand
AGCATCCCAGAGTATTTGTAAAGTTTCCTCCTTAAGACATCTTGCTAAAATTTCTAAGGGCAATTTGGTCATTTTCAAAAATATCCAGGGGTATTTGCGTCATTTCCCTCAAATCTTTTTATACTGCCTCTGATCACATTTTACCCTAATATTTTGAATACAGAGTATCAATCCCCTTCAAAAATTTGGGGTGTTACAAAATGAATTGTATTCAACAAAATATGTTGGATGTAAAGAATTCAATTAATAACAGGTGTGAAAAACTTGAAAATCACTTGGCATTATCAAATTCTGAGATGCATGCCAAGTTGAATGCAATTACTGAACAATTGTAAAAAATTATGAGGATACATGGGGAATCTGTACCTGATTCCTCCGACCCTGAATCCCCCTGAACAATGTGAAAACTAATCATTAATGTCTTTTATTTTCTCTTATAAAGTTTTAATGTTATAAGCCTTTTATCATGCCTATAGTTCAACACTGCCTCTTCTTATCTATTAATGTCTTTTACTTGTGTCTCTTTGTTCCTAATGCTTTTTTTTCATTTCTAATTGTTGATTCAGGGTTTAAAAAAAGAAATTGTCATGCCAATTTCATTTTCACTTTTGTTTGATTGATGAGTATATGCAAACAAAATAAAGATACAACTTAATATGTAACACAATATTTCTCACCTAAAGAGCAGCAAATACATCGAAAACAAGTTGCAAAGAAACCAGTATTGTAATTTGATACAGGAAACTGATATACTCATATGTCTTGAATCATTCATGTTTGGCATTAGTATGATCAGGAGTGTTTTCATCATTTTTGTCGTCATTCTCATCACACTCTTCATTCTCACTACCATCGTCTTCATCATCACAATCTTCATCGTCACTGTTTGCATCTTCATCATCTTCATTGTCACTGTTATCATCTTCATCTTCACCAACTTCACCCTCATTATCATCACATATTTCACCATCATCATGCTCCACATTAACTCTATTCAGTTTGGCATAGTCTCCAAGTGATGCATTTGGAAATAATTGTCCAACTTTGTTACCTTTAGTATCTGTTGGGGCACTATTTGAACTTTTAGATTTGTCTTTGTTCGTCTGATACAAAAGTAGAAAGAAGAATTATCATCAAAGTGCATGTTTGCACAGGACAGTAAGACAAACACAATATATACAATAAAGGTGTTGCCTTTGCCATAAATGCATAATGAATCATGCCTTACAGGCTTACACCATCATTATAGAATTTAGCTTATCTTTAGAATACCAATATAAACTCAAAAGAAATTATGTGATAACATGTATATATGCAACAATATTAGAGAAATACATAACCATCAACAACAAGTTCTACAAGAAACTTCATAAACTGTACTAACTCAACTTGGTGATGTCATTTTCAAATGAAATGTTCTATAGAAACATACCAATGTATGTTTTATTTGAAATGCTGTAAGGGGAAAATTGATTAGACTGAATATGTTAGGGAATAAAGAGATCCAGGATAGACAGTTAAAAAATGAATAGCTTTAGTTTTAGTATCTTACAGCACGCAATAAGGATCTATTTTCTCTCTCCCGAGAGTTCTTAATGGCCTGCAACAAAAATACAAGTATTATTACAAGTTTCTTCTTTGCATAGAAGAACAAGTCTAACATTCAGGAAGGAAAGAAGGGCATAGAAAAAAGAAACCTCCTCAAGCATCTTTTGCTCAGCCTCAACTTCAGAAATATCCCTACAAGAAACAAAATTGCACATAAATACATATTCATCTTTTCCTTTGAAGAGTGTTAGAGAAAACAAATTTTAATTGATATCCATTTTGCACAAACTTGTGTCAGTTACTTGTTACAAATGCAAACAAAAACTGAATCCTCCATCAAATGTATGAAAGACTGTAACGCCCCGTATGCATCCAGTTCATTAACATTAATTTATGGTCATTAAGCAGCAATTATCACAGATAATTAAATTTGGAAGTGATAAACAAAATGACGTCATCAAGCGTCATTAACAACAACTGTAGATCATATATGGTGAATTCTCATAATATACAACGTATATCTCAAAACTATACAACATCCCTATCAGGGTACAAAACAACAGGCATATATCAAAAGATAGAGCCAACATGCTCTTAAACACTATGCCTAAGGTTCTCATAGAACCTATCCCTGCTCGGGCCTCTTGCCCTGGGATCTCTCAGCAGCTCCCTGAGTATCACCTGCAAGACATAACCCCCAACATAGGTGAGATAACAATCTCAGTAAACTCAGGGTCCTTGGAGGTCTTTCCTTCCCCTGGTTCACTTTCATGGCATATAATATCAAAATTGACATTTCAAACTAGTAATCACAGCTATCAAGCCATATTACCACATGTACATAGCACATATACAAATATATATCAATGCTTGAGGAGGCTTCATCCACTATGTGGGCACATCTCACAACAAGACTTTCATATACATAGTCTATTAAACATAATTCTACTGGCCAGAGAATCTCATCAATCACATATACAACACTATCACAGTGTTCAGCTCATCATATACATATTATCATGAAACAGTAATACACAATTTCAATATACATGCATCATGATATATAATAACCATCACTCCCTCGGAGTATGGTAGAACACAAACAGTGGGAAACACTCCCAAGAACAAAGAGCTTACCTGCTCTCAGTGCTACACCGGCTCTCCCGGCTTCGTGGTCACAACCACCAGCAATGTCTGTATCACGCCCTACACAAGGCATACAAACAACCAATCAATAACGGTCCTCAACCGTTAGAATGAAAAGAAACGTCATTCCCTTTCATTACACCTTTTTGTTCTCTATCTTAAGGTTATCTGAACTAATAACCTTATAGGCGACTCACAGACCCTCAACAAGATCTGTCTTAGTCTAACCAAGCACTAGAGTCTTTCTAAAACTCTGCATAAGCCAATTCCATGTCTTAACCAGACCATATATCAACGATTATCAAATTCATCAAACTGGTTATTTCAACACGTTTTCACCGTTTATATGGTCTCCTAAACATATTTTGTAAAAGAAACTAGGCTCATAAGTATCATAATACCCTCCATTTAACCAACATTTTTCCTACTCATACATATATCAGAGCCAAAACCAAACTTCATCAATAGGCATGATTCAAAGTTCAATATTCATCAGAACAACCTCCTGAGCATACTTTTCTATAGGAACCAAGCCTAATTCCAACCCTATCACAAATGGGTTACTATTCACCCCAAGAACAAATTCCTAAATCAATCGGTAAATCTTGAGTTTCTTACCTCTAAACAGTCAAGGAAGGTTGGAGGATCACTTCTCCAAGCTCTGGCGTCCTTGAATCGCCTTCTTTCCCTTCCAAACTCAGTTTTCTCAAAGTTTCCTAGAGAACGGTATCTCTCCGATTGATGGTTTTTAGGGAAAAGTGATGAAGGATTTTAGCTCAGAGGAGGATTTCCTACAAGTTTCATTTGGGTAGAAGGTGTTTTGGCCAAAGGATGAAGATTTGCGAAGCTCGAAGGTCCATCAATGGAGGAAAGCAGCTGGGAGGAAGGAGAACCAGGTTTTTGGGTTAAAATTCGTGAAATGACCCTTTTTATAGAGTCCCTGCCCGAGGTCTCGCGATAATCGCGCCACTTATGGCGCTATCGCGCCAAATTCCAGCATTTATGGCACTAACCACGCCAATCTGGCGCTAATTGCACCAAAAAATCCAGCATCTGTGGCACTAACCGCGCCACTCCGGCGCTACTCGCGCCACTCTGGCACTACTTGCGCCAGACTTTAGCGTTGCTAAATCCGTCGCTAATTCCGTCACTAACGCTTTTTGCGACAGAATTTTGAAAATTTAAACTTTGGTTTCTTTTTCTTTTATTTATTTAGCCATGGTTATTATAA
The DNA here is from genome assembly GCA_007407185.1 of Glycine tomentella. Taxonomy (NCBI): domain Eukaryota; kingdom Viridiplantae; phylum Streptophyta; class Magnoliopsida; order Fabales; family Fabaceae; genus Glycine; species Glycine tomentella. The sequence goes on along the minus strand of PYAF01004113.1, from coordinate 84,287 downwards.
AGACCACCTTCCAACTATTTGTTTCGTACTGCAACAACATTTTGCGCATACACCATGCTCCTTGGCACAACCTACACCAACAGTAAAGCCAAATAGCAAAGACACAAAAAGGGCAAATTCCATTTTCAGTTCTCATCTAATTTCATCAGGATATTATTTCATACATCCTCAGAGCACTTTTCACAAACACCCCGTGCTCACTCACAAGTTTCAACCAATCTAATCCATACCCTTTTCCTCTTTCCACCTCCACACTCCAAAAATCCATTCTTTTTCCCCTCGTCACACCAATTTCAAACCCCCCTACCAAAACCCCAAAAAATAAAACAAAAAAAGCAAAAAAAAAATAAAATAAGTGTGATACTAACCAGGGCACAGGTTATGGTAAGCTTGGCGTACAACACGCTTGGAACATCTCTGGCTGCAACCCAATTAACTAATTAATCAACGAAAAGCTAAAATATAACAATCAATCTAATCCAATTCATGAAAAAAAAATTGGGAACATTTTTTTTTAAGAAAAGTAAGAAAAATGAGATAAATAATATGATTTGGCGGGTTGAAGAAGAGGCTTGTATTTGCCATAACGACATTTCCATTCGATTTGATCCTTGCAACGAGGGCACACCCCAGTGATCTTACAGAGGGGTCTGAATCTTCCTCCAACTTCCCATGCATGTGAATAACAAAAACATTAATAATATTCAAAATGTTGTTTTTATTTATGATTATTTGTTGGTTTGATCGGAATGAAGTAAGATTTGTTGTGTCACGGACAGTTTCGTTGATTTTGCGACCAACGTTGGGTTTCCATGCGTACTTGTTCTGGTGCTTTGGGGGACTGCTCCTTTTGGCACTGCTACTACTCATCTTTGCTACAACTACATCTGCTTCTATTCACAAACGGTGGCGTCGATTATTATTCACTAGGCATGACAGCGGGATCCGAATCCGTGGGTACCTGCCTGAATCCGCCTCGATTTTAATGGGGAAAAACCGAATTTTTTGGGTTCGAGTTTGGGTTCGGGTTTTCCCCGGTAGCCAAAAGCGGGGGCCGCGGGTATGAGTTACTGATACCCGCCCCCGCCCGTAATAAATAATATTAAAAAAATAAAAAAATATATTATTTTCTAATTTTTTTTAATTGAATTGATTGATTTTATTTTATAATTTTAAAATTATGATCCCATATTTTAAATGTGGGTTTGTTATTATTATTTTTTGTTACGTAATTAACTTTTTTGTCCGATTTTCAATAAAAAAAGTTATATTATTTTTTTATTTTTAAAATTTTAATCAAATAACGGAGGCAGAGCGGGACGGGGAAAAGCCGACCCCCAGCGGGAGCAAGGATGGGGGTAGGTTTTAAAACCCGATGGAGATCGGGGGCGGGGGCAGGGGCGAGGAGCGGGTCAATACCCGCCCCCGCCCCGCCCCGTTGTCATGCCTATTATTCACACTTAAATATGCTTTTCTCTCTTTTATGTTAATGTTTTTTCGTTTTTAATATTTTTGTAACTTTAGATTTTTTAGTTTTAATTTTTATAAGTTTTATTTTTTAATTTTAGTTCTTTTAAAATTTAAATATTTTCATTTATAACCTTCATAAGTTTATATATGTAATCTTACAAAAATCAAAATTACAAAAATATAAATTTATAGAAATTAAAATAAATAAAATATCTTGAAAAACTAAAATTAAAAAAATAATATAAACTAAAAAATCAACAAATATTTTTATAGGACCAAAAATGCCTTATCCCTATTAGTTGTGAACCACTGATTATTTTTTAACTTCCGCTAAAACATGTTTAGTGTGGGGAGAAACATGTGTTTATTGAGGTAATTAGTGATAGTTTCATTTTTCTGTATAAATAAAAATAAACAGTCCATTGGGACTCGTCTATTGCGGGCTGACATATTCGGCTCTTGCTAAATAGTAAATACACCTTCCTGTTTACTAAGTTAACCTCATTCCTTCTTATTAAATTTGTTATTGTCAAGTTATATCCTTTTAACCTCTTTTATATACCCTACGGTTGTGTTACTCATTAAAACCCCTTTTACACCTTATATTATTATTATTATTATTATTATTATTATTATTATTATTATTATTATTATTATTATTATTATTATTATTATTATTATTATTATTATTATTAATTAAACCCTAACACTGAAGTCCCGTCTTCACAATCTTTATTATTCTTTAAACCTTCTAAACGTAATATCCCACATTTTCCATCAAATATATTCATAATATTGTGCATTTTTCTCCACCCGTGACACTACATTTCAAGGTATATTCATGGTTGACTTATATATTATACAATGTACATTATACCTTTTTTACACAATAAAGGTAAGAAAACAACAATTAAGAATCACTACTGACACACTTCTATGTCTTGTCTAATTGTTTCGTCTATTGTCGATTTCAAAAATTAGTCATTAATCTCTCGATATCTACCATTGCAACAAGTGTGCATCCAATGATTATTAATTTTGGATACAAGTTATTAAATTCTCGATATTTTATTGTTGAAACAAGTATGCCTATTGATTAGCTATATGTGATTATTGTGTATCCAGAAGCAAGTATGATACTCAATTTTGTATGACTTCTAGAAATATCTTTCCAAAACATCATATATAAATTCCAGAAAGTAGTTTCTAGTACTATGTTTATTTTGTGTTAAAACATAGTTCTAAGAATTACTTTCTGATATTGATATGTGTTTTTCCAAAAAGTTATTTCTGGAATTATATTTTAACAACATACACATAGTTATAGTTATGGAAATTACTTTTTGGAATTAATATATTTTGTGATTGAAAGTGAATTTCAATAATTTTTTATTCTCTTTTATCTCATCACAACATTATTTCATTTTTAATTTAATTTTTATTTATATGGGAACATGAAATACCATATTAGTATGAAGATATAAGGTTAGTCTAGTGGTAAAGGGAGAAGGGAAGGGGGAGAGGTTGCGGATTCGAATGCCCTCGCTAACAAAACTAATAATACTAATATTTAACATTTGTCAATAAAAAAGAAGTAAGATGTCCAAGGTAATGGATATACCAACTGATGGATAACAAAATAAGAATGTTAATTGTAGTGAGACATTTAATACTTCAAAGGTAATTGTAGGATCAATTAATTTTGTTAAATTGTAAACATGAAAATCTTTATTTATTTATTTATTTATTTATGTTTTTAGCTTTTTCCTTCTTAAGATGATATGTTGAATTGGGCTTGGCATGTTGCATATGAGAATGAATTTGTCTTTATCATATTTAGGTCATACATAGATACAAAGACGTAATAAAAGGAAGACATTTCTAATTTTGACTTGTGAAAGAAGTGGAAAATATAGAAGACCATGCCAGAATGCATTATACAAGAAGTTGATGGGTACCAAAAAATGTGAATGCCCCTTTAGGATTAGGGGAACAAGTTAAAAAAAGACCGAACGGTGGATTGTTAAGGTAATGTGTGGTTTTCACAGCCACGAGTTAGTGAAGCTAGTAATGGAAGACCTGTGGAAATTGGATGTAGTGGACCAAAGTCCATCCAAATCGACTCTTTCATACATGCTTGATCATAGGTTGTAAATTTTTGAGTGGTGTGGAAAAGACATTGGTGATAAGTATCGAAAGCTTAAGATCAACATGGAAGAAATGAAGGTAGAAATTTTCAAATTGAGGGAAAAATTCAAAGTCATTGAAGGAAATCATGCATGGCTAAAACAAAAAGTTTTAGTGTTCACAATGTTAATTGTTATTAAAATTTTAATTATTGGTATTATACTTAAGTGAATAGTTAATCGTATGTAGTTGTTATTGTAGAGTATTCAATCTTCACCATTACAATAGCTACATGGAACATGCCCTTTTTTCCATCTAGGCCACAACAAATAGTAAAACCTCACCATAAGGTCATTTTAAATGGAATTCATTAATACCTACTGTAACACCCCAAAATTTTAAAACTACAGTCAGTTGATGGTCTATATTCAAATTTCTTGGGTAAAATGTTAATTAAGAGGCAACACAAAAAGATTTGGGGGAAATGACGAAAGTACCCCTGGACATTCCGAAAATGACCAAATTACCCATAGGTATTTTAGCAAGATATTTTAAGGAGTAAATTTTATAAATACTCTTGGATGTGCTGGAAATGACCAAGAATACCCTTAGGGTAACAATTACAGAGATACCCTGAACATTTTTGGAAATGACAATTATACCCCCAGGGTGAGTGGTGAAATTACCAAAATGCCCTTTAGGTCAAAAATGACCAGATGACTTTAGAAATTTGTGAGAACCTGAGTATTGGATAAAATACTTTTAGACAACAAATTATCAACATGATTGGTGGCAGAGAACCATAAACAGTAATTTCTAGGAATTTTGGAAAATAGTTTGAAAAGAGCTTAATATAGACTAACTCAGGTATCAGAAAATTATAAGAAAAGTATGGACATAATCTACAAAATTTTCTCTTAATTATGGGAGGAATAAGTGTTCTAAATGAGTTGGTTTAGTAATTTTAATCATTCAAGGCAAAATGGACCAATAAGAAATAAGAATCTAGCTATTATAGGTAATAAAGGAAAATTGGATTTATTTGGATTTCTAAATAAAGCCTTGACCGTATGATGCAAGATCAATGGAGGAAAACTCTAAGAAACTTCAAGATTGGACATATGGATGCTTAAAAAGGCTAGGATACATGCCATTGGTCCATTTGTAAAGTAAGGTAATAATGAATTAAGAAGATTTTTGAAGTAAACCTCCTCTTGACTCCTTTGGATCCGTGGATATTTATACACATTATTTCAAAGATCCCAACGGTCAAAAGTTAGATATATGAGATAGAAGTATACCTTTAAAATTTTAAAGAAATCCAACGGTTAACGAATCCAAAACCACTATTTTACTAAAACGGGTTTTGGGTAAAATTCAAGAATGAAGGAAAAGCACAAAATATCTCTAATACCTAGCTATACCATGAAATTGATGAAGATTGCTCTCCAAGCTGAGCAAATCCATGTGAACTATCAAGAGGATTAGGGAAGGCTTGAGAAAATTCAAGAAAAGGAACACATGGATGGTTAAAAAGCTTGGAACTTTGTCATTGGTCCATTTGGAAAAGTAGTCAACATAGCTTAAGATATTTCACTAACTAGCAAACAAACAAAGATGAGTCCTCTAAGCTTGTAAACCACCATGCATTTTAGGAACAAAGGTGAAGACTATAGAATTTTCAAGAATGGCCACATGTAGGAAAAAGAATGGCTAGCCAATAAAAATTAAGCACATGGAAAGCTAGGCAAGATATTTGTAGCAAAAGAAAATCAACAAGCTTATATAAAAGAGGGAGGGACCGAAAGTGAGGGCTGGTTCAAGGGAAGGCTACGTGCAAACATTCCACTTCCATCACTTTCTAACATTCTATTTCCATCACTTTCCAAATACTCCATCTTTGCTTGAACCAAAGCCCACTAATCTTAAAATTCACGTGAAGAACTAGGAAGATCAAGAGCAAGGCTGTCCAAAAGCTTAAGGAAAGCAAGGTATGGGGAAGTTTATGATAATCTAAGTTTGAATATTAGTTATATGAGAATTCTTGCTTGTTTTCATAAGAAACTAAGCTTTGTATGCTAGGTATTTGATGAATTGTCTCAAAGAGCTCAAGCTAGTTACTTGAATGGTTATTTAACTAAGTAACTTGGTTTTAGTTTAACAAATGATTATTGAATAAATAACTTAAACTTAATTTAATGGATGAAAGTTAGAAGTGACCGAAAATTATAAGTAGTATGGCTATCTTTAAGAAAATAATTGATTGGAATCAAAGTTATCTAATGGAATATTTTACTAAAAGTTATATGTTTGGTTGAAAATATTTTATGAATCCATAAGCATGTATATTTTATTTGGTGTTAAAAGTATGTTGAAGCATGTTTATCATATTGAATTCTATTAAGATTTATGTTTAAGTATAGCTTAATCGGTGAATATTTTAAATGGTTGAAAACCTTAGACATTATAATTATATTTAAGTAGTTATTTTGAAAAACAGTAATATAAGAAGTATTTCACTAAAACCTGTGTATTAAAAAGTGTTTCCAAACCCTTGACCATGTCTATTTATTCTTAGAGTTATGTTGAACCTTATAAAGATTAATGTTTAAGTAGTTTTTTTTTAAAGTATTCTACGAATTCTAGCTTGCACATCATGTGTTTGATAATTTGTTACAATAAATAAAATATGTTCGAAAGTTGTTTGTTGGAATCTTTGTTGTTGGATTTGAATTATATTTGTATGGTTGAATGCTTTAGTAAAAGTTATGTAATATTTCATGTGTTGTTGAGTGTTTCCATGAAAGCACATCATATGTTTGATGAAATGTTCCAAAGAAACAAAGATGGGGGAAGTGTTGAAATCCTTGTGTTGATAAGTGTGTGATTATTTATTGATTCCAAGAGTTTTGTTGAAGCTTTATAATAGAGATAAATGAAGAATTGTATGATTAAATAAATAGTTGAATTCTATGACTTATCTTTGAAGAGTTAAGGAGTTGAACTATGGCTGTTGTGTAAAGCTTTATGTGATGGTTAAAAGAAGCTTTACGTGTTGTTTTAAAAAGTATATGCCATAAGTTTTCAAAGATGTTGAGCTTTGAGGTGTTTGAGATATAAGAAGAAGAGGAATGATTAATAAGAAAATATGTGATAAAAATAAATCATTCATGCATTTTCATATGCATATGCCTGGCAGGGGCTAGTCCGTGGAGTTGTTTGTCAGATAGCTGAACTGAGTCCACGCGTTCAAAGGAGTTATGAACTAGGGGGTAGTTGAGACAGTGAGGACCATACCACCATGATGATCACATGGGTGGAGGTGACTATCCTATGTGTCACTGGGCTACCCTGACTGGTTGGATAAGTTCTATGCCACACAGAGAGTGGGGCTATCTTGACTATGGTACCATTTTAAAGAGAATCTGAGATCTCAGTCATGCATCATATTAAAAAGATGAGCATGCATCTCATGCATTGCTTGATGAGTATGTTGTATATCTGTGTGTTGTATAAACGGTATGATTTGAACTATGTGCTGTGTAGATGGTGTGATTTAATCTGAGGGTGAATCATACGTGCATATTATTTTATAAATGCTATTATAACCATCTAGGTATATATATTCTTTTATATAAGCTTTTATTCAAACTCTGTTTATCATAAACTTACCCTATTTTGTGTCTGTGGTTGACACCTGTGATGACCCCAATGTGTTTGGGCGAGCAGGAAAACAGTGGAGCATAAGCTGAGAAGGATTTTGAAGAAAAGATGATGAAGATGTGTTAATGATTTGTACTAGAATTTAAATTATTTGTATTTTATGTTGGCTTGTATTTGGGACTGTATAATGAAATATACTTTGGTCTGTATTGTTGGATTGTACTTGATCATTATAATTAAACTGTGAAAAGAGAATTCGTTTATAATATAAACGACTAGTAACATGTGCAAGCAAAGCGAAAAGAATTTTCGTAAAATTTATAACTAATCTGATCCTAATCCAAAGTGGTCACAAGATTTCATCTAAAATCAATCAAACACGAGAGAGTAAAAGGAGGCGTTACACCTACACATGGTCTACACTCTCTCACATATCCCTTCTTTATAGCATAAACACATACAAAGATCCTTTGAAATTCAGCGTTTATATCGACCCTTGGATTCACAACCAACTTCACAAAACTTCCCTCATTTGTCTCTCTAACTACTTCAACCCTAGGTGGCAGGTCATTGTACGATTTTGCATGCACCCCTTTAGTATATGTAGATGAATTTTCCTCTTCGCTAGATACAATTACTTAGTGCTTGTTGTTACAACACCATATTTTTCAAGTAATATTTACTTCATTGAGGAGTAGCTTAGATTAAGATTATTCATCAATATACTCTCAACAATCCATGCATAGTTTGCATCATATTTCTTGGTAGTATTAATGCAGTATGAGAAGATTCATAAGACTTTATGGCATAGGTAACCTTATCTGGAAGTGGGGATGCATGTATTCTTCAAGTACACCTTTCATCATTGCACTCAGCAGTAACCCTGGACGGTCCATTTTTTCACCCTCTTTACTGAAACCCATCTTGTATGGAAAAATCCTTCGACACTTGCTTAAATTGATTGACATCCATAAACAATTGACTCTTTTCTAGTTGTATCTTTCCACTTTGTGGTATTTGATGTGGTTTTCTAAAAGTTCCTATTTCCTCATAGATTTTACTCATGTCATCATTAGAATGATTATTTCCAATGATACCTATATTTTCTTCACAAAGTCTCACATGTCATCGTTATCATATGTCTCATTGTCATCATCTTCACATTCAAAGGGTCATATTCACTATCTGACGAACCATTTACATTGTGAACCCTATTGAAAGTTTCATTCTCACCATTTACACCTCATCTTGACCTTCAACATTTTCATCAACAACATCTTCATCTCTATTTCCATTTGTTGGAACCTGTTATTTTGCATCTAGCCTTCCATTTTTAGAAAGATTACTATCTCTTCATTCAAACTCACACTGAAACCTTCATCGAGGACTACATTTAACACGTCATTGATAACTTCACCTACAACCTCATTCACATTGACATATTCACTCATTTTTGGGCACAAACCATCATCTATAACTTCATTTACACATTCAACTACCACACTAATGGGTTTGGTCAACCTTTCACCCACACCATTATTAATAGCTAAAGATTTTTTTTAAAAGATTTTGTTTTCTTTCCAAAACTCATCAAACGTTCTATTGGAACACAAAGGAACATATTTTTCATTTTTATTCTGCAAAAACATCTTCAACACATCATAAGCAATCTTGAGGGGTAAAAAGTTACCATTAATGCCACACTTAAAACAATAATGAACGGATTACACGATGACAATCCCAAATTATCTGCAATGTGTTTGACATTATCATGTGCACTGTAAATGCCAATTTTTTGGGTCCACATTGCAAATCTCACTAGGTTCACATGATCTCTTTTTTTTTTTTTTTTTTTTTTTTGTCTAGACTGTAGGTATCTTCCACTAGAGGCAATGTCGTTCGAGCCTTGTAGGACCATTATGGGTAACAAAGCTCTTCCTCTAAGATTTTAACACAATTATATATCTTGGACACTAATATGAGATCTCTGATTAAGCTGGAATTATCCCACACTAGTTAATCCACGTGCTTTGTGGTTTCAGGTAGCATAAATTGCAATTGAAGAAACTTACTAGGAAGCATTTGTTTCATGGAATAATCTTGCTTTCTCGAAATCACATCCCTAGAAATATCGTAGCTAGGAATGTTATTTACTTGACATATATAAAAATGTGTTTGGTTAACTTTTAACATTCATAGGAATATGTTTAAAGTTTTTAAAATAATAAATGAAAAATAAAAGTTGTGTAGACATGAGAATGAAGCTTTTCAATTACCATAGGAATGTAAAATTTTTTCACCCCATTAACATGTGAATAAAAGTTGTGTAGACATGAGAATGAAGCTTTCCTAAGAATAAGAGATACCCATAAATATTTCAAATAACCTAACAAACATTCTCACCTTCATATTTCAAGGAATGCAAAATAATTTTGTAAAACAAATGCCCCTAAAGTTAAAATTACCATTCTAGTCCAACATAAACATATAACAATTTAATAATTGAAATTACATATATTCAACATAACAAAAGTTGACCAAAAAGTAACAATAACATATTTTCCAATTGCATCAACACAAGTAATTAATTAATAATAGTTGAAAATGTTAGTGTGACAATAGTCAATAGCAATTAACAATCCAACAATAGCACAATTCAACCTATGACATAATCTTAAATGTTTTTTTGGAAAAAATGAATGGCATATTCTTGAATGGAAACATATCAATTAATCTCAATTAACAATGCATGTCAATAATAGTTAACTTAAACGAAATAGCAATAAACACATTAAAACGGGAGGGGGAGGGTTGAATAGTGTGTATGTAAAAGATATAAACTTTTGCAATATAAAAGCAGATATAGATAGCAATATGTATATGTGACAAATCGTCCACTAAAGATAAATTTGATATTTGATAAAGATCAATATAGTTGTCCAGTGACTAGATAAAAGAGAGAATTCTTAAAACAATATTTCAAATAAACACTTTGTGTTAAAAAGGTGATAGAAAAGTGTTATAAGAATGCTCAATAAACCGTTACGAGAAGTAGAAACACTTGGTTTATACTAGTTCACTCAACTTGAGCCATGTCTAATTCTTATTTACTTATTAGTAAAGAGTTAGACTAATCAAAACTTGATTACAAAACAAGTATTCTAAGCTGTCACTCCTAACTTTATAAGTATTCTTAATACCACTTCTAGTACCTTTTTAGACTCCCTATGAATCTAAGAAACCCAAGTATTGTTTAACACTAAGCCACTCCTAGCTTTCACAAACAAAAGTATGGATAAATACATGTATTCTTGACACTCAGTGAGTGAATAAACAATTAAGCTCAAATACAAAATATCTGTCCTTAACAAAGAGTAAATCATGAAAATTGTATATCAATCATTTTTTATTTCAGTGGAGTTTTGCTTCAAATGTTTTCTTGCTCTCTTATAAGATTTTTCATCGTTTTTAACTTCCTCGATGGAGATGGCCTTTTATAAACTTTAGTGAAGGATCCGTTATGGGATCAACATCAATTCCTTGAAAACACTATTGTCTTACACTGAAGGATAAAACAACATATCATGTTTTGATTGGAGAGGAATGAACTATAGTACAGACAACACCATGTGATTCTTATCCGTGGCGAAAATGTCCTTTAAGGGAATATTCTATGAAAAACTTTCTATACTCTTTTATACTATCATTTTCTTAAATTCAAACGTTAGCAACTCAAAATAAATAGAGACAAATTGAATTTGTATAAAATAGAACACATGTACTTCCCTTTTTCATCATTCTCAATCATTTTCAGTTTTTTTGAGATTGAACGTGGAAGTTAACTAAAAGACAATGTATAATACTGGTTTTCACAAGGGTGAAGGTTCTCTTGATTTAGCGTGTTGGACGCTAGATAAAACTGAGCATTCTCTCTTCGAATGTGGATTATACTAAATATTGTTAAGTTCTTTAACATAATGTTTCTGTCCACTTGTCAAAAACTCATTAGAACATCAATATTTTATACTTATTGTTATTCATCAAAGTTCAAGGTGGATGAGACAAATGGTCATCTAGACCTAACATTAAAAACTTAATTTAATTCTCCCAATTAACATATTAAATGAAATTTAATACACAGGATAAATAACAAGCTAATTAAAAAATTATGAGCAATAAAAGGTAATAAATTGGCAAACTAGGTGTTTTACAATTGAATATATTAATATTTTCTTTTTCAAGTTTTAAGTTTGAGATACACCTTTCATGGATGGAAGAAACTTTGGAAATATTGATTGAGTGGGCTATGGTGAACTACAAACAACATATACGTCATAGGTTAAGGGGTTTCTAGGCTTGTTTGGTTTTGCCTCTAGCTTATAAAAAACAACTAGCCATTGTGCATGGTCTTAACTTAGCATAACATCATGGCCTTACAAGGATGTAATTGTACATGGATTTGATGTTGCTAGTTTATACATCTAGTATGTCAAAAATTCTCACCCCATCATTTGTATGCAATAGCCTTGAAGACTATAAGATATACACTTCACTTGGATTGGCTAATGAAGTTGGATCACCCTAAGAGAAGGTAACCAATGTGTTGATCATCCAAAAAAAAAATAGGAACAAATCACAATTAAAGATTTAGTATTCTTATTAATCCACCTCATGGGATCCACAACCAACTTCTTTTAGAGAGCATGAAGTGTTCTCTTCTGATTATGTTGTTAAGCTTTATTCTTCTTCTTTTACCTTATTCTCTTCCCACAATGAAAAACATTTTTAATTAAAAATTATTTTACAAATAAAGTTTAAACTTAAACAAAAAAATTTATTAGTCTATTTTTAATTTAAAATAAAGGACATATGAGAAAGTGAAGAAAATAGATAAAACAAGAGAGGAAACTTAAACTTTGTGAAAATATATCATTCACCTAATTTCTTTTTTAAATAAAATAAAAACTACCTTTTTCTTTTTTTTTTTATAAAGAAAGTAAGATTCTTATAGTTATTGTCTTAAAAAATTCAAAAAATTCTCTGTAACATATTTCTATTTTTCTTAAGATAAAAATTCCAAATCAAATAATACATTATAATATAGATCTTGTTCTCAACCAATATTTTATTTACTTCTTCGGTATTTTCTTATTTGTTTAATGTTTTTCCTCTTTATGTAGCTTGTTTCCTTTAGATTTGATGATATTTTGAGTAATTATTGTTTCAAATAATTAATTGAAGATTTTTTAGTTTTTTTTGTTCACAATTCTTTGTTAGTGATCATTGCAATGCCTTGCTCAAATGAGAGTGTGAATTATTAATTTCATCTATTTCATTCAAACAAAAGGTTAAAATTCAAACAAAAGATTGTTTTTTTTTTTTCATTATGCTTTGTTGATGATCATTATAGTGCTTCTTTGATAAGAGCTAAAATGAGCTACTTATCAAGCAGTTTTTTAGGCAATTATCTCCCTCTTTTCCTTATGTAAAGTGATGTTTTAACTCAGTTTACTATAATTTTGTTTGTAGTTAAGTTTTATTTCAATAGATTAATATCTTGGTTACATTGTAGTAATTTTCCAATTTATTGTAGATAAAAAAGAAGAACAAAGATGAAGAACATATTACGGAGTTAGAAATTGAAATACTGAAGCTTCAAAGAATCATCTAAGGCAACAATTTGCTGAAGTAGTAGATGGCTATGTCAAAATTTGTGGCTAAGTCAAACATCAATTAAGATAGAAACTGATCTATTCGACTATATAAAGGGTTGACCACATTTGTGAACCATACTGGATCATTTTACATATGACACAAATATGGAAAGTTCTCTGGAATGGAGGAGCTCTTCCTTGCTCCATGGGAGCCTTTTCTTCCATCTTCTTCTTTCTTCCAGGTATTTTGATGCTACCCATGCCTATGGGTAGGTAACTTCTCCATTGTTAGGGTTAGATATGTAACCATTAAGTCTAAAACCCTTTATGTTTTAATTATGACAAACTTTCTGAACATTAATCATAAGCCTTCTAAATTTATGTCTACTAATGAATTTTCTTAAGTGGATTAAGAAAAGATAAGTTTATAGATAAAAACAATTAAAGTAAACTTTGGACTATCATAAGTCACTCAGAAAGGATGATAGACTCGAAATCTCAAAATAAGACTCAAAATGTCATTGGTAGTGTACTGCAATGAAGAAATCAACATGCTTATTGGATGAAGAGAAAATTTTCAAGCCATGAGAAGTAATCAATAACTAAAGGACAAAAACAATGTTACAGACATAAAAATCTACAAAATGAAGATGACATGAAGAACAACATTGTTGCAACACACTTAGAATGGGATTTCATCAACATGATGAGTTTATTCTAGACATTGTATCTAGAGTTCCAAAAATGAAATAGTTGTTCTTGGTGGTAAATTTTCATGAACAAGTCGTGGTTTAATACAACCTAGATCATGGACAAAATTGAGCCTGAAGTTGCAGATGCTGGTTTGCCTGGACAACTTCATATGTGTGCAGTAATTTGAAGACTGCATGAGCTAGAGAGGTGCATTTAGATATGCTCAATGTCTTTTGGAAAGATAAGAAAAATATATACATCTTTTATGAAGAATTAGTGAGCCAATATGGCTTGTATCTTGGAGGAAATTAATGATCACAATAAATATGTCATTTTATCCTCACAATACAACATAACTGCAATGCTTTGAAGATTGTTTATGTTGTTGTGGTCCAAATAACATGAGATTAGTGTCTGAATGTCAAGGACGAAACTATCTACAACTCTCATGCAGACATTGAAAGCCATCTTGGCCATTCAGAGGGTCAAAGAACTAAAAAATAGTAGTAAGCACAATAATGTGTTGCAAACACATCTAGATTTAGTATAGTTTTTAGGTTATAATTTAATTAAATATGTAAGAAATAGAGTAGAATTAGGTTAGTTTTATATTTTAATTGCTTAGAACTAATTTCAATAGAGGAGCTGGAAGTTAAGGAAGATGGCATCCCTGTTATAGAGGATCCGGAGCCAGTCCAGCCACCACCAGCAGCAGCACCATCATCATCCATGCCACCACCGTCTACAGCTCCTGCGCACATTCCACTGTATGAGGACTCACCGAGCCTCATTGCTTTCCAGGAGTTTGTCAGAGCACAGCTGGAGTTCCAGAGTACTCAGTTGGCTCGGCAGACACGGATGT
>PYAF01004113.1:20008-69718 GCA_007407185.1 Glycine tomentella | reverse complement strand
CAAGTTATTGCATTTGTTTAATTCTTGTTTTACAACCAATCAATCAACAACACTTCGTCTGCGTAATTTTCTGTTTTTGTTTTCAATCACGTTCTTAACATTATTGTGAAAATTACCCCAATCCCTGTGGAGACGATAACTCACTTACTTACTTTATTACTTGTTAACGATCGGTGCACTTGCCGTAATCTCGCAACACACAACATGCTACAACAAGCTTACATCAGAATGATTGAAATACAAGTTTGTCATGCAATCTCATTAGAGTATTACCATAAGAAGAATATCCAGTGAGCTTCCATTTGCATCAAAGAACTATCTCAAACTAAAACATCATATGCAGGAAAGCTATGCAAGATCTTCAAATGATACAATGGAAGATATACAAAGAACGTAACTTTTGATGAGTTCAGAACAAGCTTAGAATGAATGTCTCAACTATGCTTTCAAGTGAGAAGTTTCAAAAGATTTGAAAAAAGTCTATCTATTGATGAAGTAAGTGCTTCCATCTAAATATCTCAATCTTATCATGTTGCAAAGACATCAAGAAGGCCTTGCTCAAATGATCTATCCAAGGCTGCATTGAGTAGACAACATTATAATGAAGTCGTACTAGAGTCGACATCAAAATGATGTAATTGATGACTCTAAGAATGAGAACATTAGAATGACACTCTAATGGCAGACCATAATCAAGACAAGATAGATTTTGAGATGACTACATCAAAATGCTATATTGAAGTCAAGATCATGCAATATCTATGCATCAAAATGAAGTTGCATTAGAGTCTACATCAAAATGATGATGATCTTGAGTCCAAAGACTGAACTTCAAAATATGGTTCAAAATGGTTCAGATTGCAACTCAAAGACAACATCATGTCTTCCATATGCTGCCACACATACAGAGGGTGCATCAGACAACTCAGGTTATCTCACTTTCCATGTGCTGCCGCACACACTGAGGGCACATCAGAAAGTGAATGCTAATTGCATTTGAAGATGCACAAGCTGAAAGCTTAGAATGATCTTAAGAAGATTTGGTGTGCAACATTAGAATGAAGACTAAAGAGACTTTGTGAAGTTTTAACCAAGTATAGAACACTAACACAACAGCAACAAGCTTCACATATTACTTGTATGTTAAAGTGTGTTACTTCATAGTGATTTGTGCTGGGATGAATTGTTCATATTGATGGAGCTGAGTTATCTAAAATGTCATATCATGTTGTTTTCATTAGAAGGAACCTACATTAGAATAGGTTTTTCCTCAGCAACATCAGAATGTATTTCTAAGAGACCATCAGAAAGCTACTCAAAATTTGATCATCAAAATGACAACATCATAATGGACTGATATAAAAAGAGCTAAAAATTGTAAAGTTAAAAACAACCTGTCTACAAAAACAAGTCACTCAACTGTCATAATAGCTAGATAACAACTAATTTCACATGTGGGGCTTATAAAAGGATAGAGAATAGTTGCAAAACATGAGAAAAAGTTAGGAGACAACCTACACTGTGCATAAACAAGATTCATCTCCTCTTCGTATTCTAGATGCATTGTGAGTTCAAAATGATTGCAAGAAGAGTGTATAAAACTTAGATCTTCGAAGAAGATTCACCCAAATGAGTGTTGTAAAGTTGTAAATGTTAGAGTTAGGGGGAGCTCAAGAGGATCTAGAAGTTGAATCTCTTAAGCAGTAAAGTATTAGGCTTTTTACATGCCAATTCAATTGATTAGTAGTTGAAGTTTGTGTATGTCTAAGATGAGACTTCCTATGATCCATTGCATAAAGCTCATCATGTTTTCATAAAAGCATAAGTATTGTGAAAAAACTTTTCTAAAACATAAAGTTTTCATGATTGCATAAAAAGCCAAGTGTTCCATGTTTAAGTTTTGGAAAAATAATTTCTCATTGATTTAATCGATTACCAGCAAATGATAATCTATTACTTATGTTTTAAAGAACACTTAATCAATTACAAGAGTATGGTAATCAATTAAACTACACAAAATTACATAATGGTCTTCCTGTGATGATCAATTACGATGTTGTGGTAATTGATTACTTGGCGTGTGTTTGAAACAAAATCTTCTTGTGATAATCGATTACATTGCGAAATAATCGATTACATTGCTCATAAATCTTTTCCAGAAAGTTCAATAACACTTTAATCGATTAAATAAGTAATTAATTGATTATATAAGTGAATTTAATCAATTACATTAGTGAATTAATCGATTACTGACAGTTACAAATAGTTTTTTATAAATAGTTGTTGGGTGTTTTGAAAAGACATCATGAATTATCAAAGTATTTTCCTAAGCTTTCTGAAGAAAGAAAAGATTCAAAGTGCTATTTTGAGTTAGACCCACAAATCCTCAAGCTTCAAGATTTCTAAAGAGGATTTCTTTTTGGGCAATGTACAAAAGAAGATTTTGGAAGGAAAGTTCTGAAGTAGTTTTCTTTCACCATTAATTTAAGTTTTGTAATCTTTTGCATACATCAGTAATGGATCATCAGGTGGTTTCTTTCCATACAACTTATTTGTAGATTCTTTTTGAATTTCTTTTTGTGTAACTATAACAACAGTTTTTCTTAAAAATTTTCTACAATAGGTGTTTCTAGAGGTAAAAGTAGAGATAGGTTTTCTCTATGACTTGATCACAGAGAATCTATCAGAGTTAGATATCTTGTTCTTGATCTAGGTGTGATTAAGAGTGGTTGTAAGGGCTTGTAAGAAACAAATTGTTATTAGTGGAATTCTAACTTGTTGGTTAGAAGAACTAGATGTAGCTTCTCTAGGTTGATAAGTGAACCTGTATAAATATTTGTATTGACTACTTCATCTTTATCTTTTCTTGAGGTTATAACTTGTCATTTGTTGGTGTAGCATTTCACAATCAACAAAAACAGTTTTTGATTGCATTCTTTGAGGATTGGTGTTTGATTGGCTGAAAGCTTTCTTGGACTATTTTGTGATACGATTTTTTAACTCTGATTATTTAAGAATTTTTAATTGACAAAGATCAACCAATTCACCCACTCTTGATTCTTATGTGCTTTTCATACTATTTTCAATTGGTATTAGAACTGGTTCTTGTGTGTTACTCAAGATCACTTTCTCTTTCAAAGAAAATGAATACCACGCAAATTACCTTCAAGGAGGGTTCCTCTCTCAATCGTCCTTCGATGTTTGAGGGAGAACACTTCAGTTTTTGGAAAAACAAAATGCAGATTTTCATTCAATCAAATGATCCTGTGCATGGAATACAATAGAAAAAGGTCATTTGATTCTTATCAAAACTGTTGATAATGAAATGATTTCCAAAGTATGAGATGAAATGACAGACGCAGAAAAGAGGGTAGTTCAATACAATTTCAAAGCAAAAAATATGATAACCTCTGCATTATCGTCTGATGAATTTTTCAAGACTATTAGCGCAAGAGTGCTAAGGAGATGTGGGAAATGCTAGAAATTACTCATGAAGGAACATATGAAGTTAGAAGATCAAAGAAACATGCCTTGATCCACGAGTACGAGATGTTCAAGATGAACATAACTGAAAACATTTCTCAACTCCAAACTAGATTCACACACATTGTTAATCATCTTCTTGGTGTTAGAAAAATATTTGATGTTGAGGAACTAAACATCAAGATCTTAAAATGCTTAACAAGACCATGGCAACCAAAGGTGACAGCAATCAAGTGAAAATATAATGAACACTTATGCAAATAACCAAGAGGGGGGGTGAATTGGTTTTACCTCAGAGTTTTTAAAATTTCCTTTCAAAATATGTAATAGCGGAAAACTTTCAAAAGGATCGTATCTTTAAAAACCAATTAGGAAAACTATTTCTTTTATCAATCAAACCACTCTTGTGTTGTGACCAATGTTGTAAGATGAACAAAACGTGTACTTCAAGAATATAATGAAATATTAACTCAATTCTAAATCACACAAGATTTATACTGGTTCACCTCTCAACCTCGGAGGCTACATCCAGTTTTTCTTCCAACCAACACTTGGTCAGAGTTCCACTATAACAAATATTAGTTCTTTACAAGTATACAATGATCTCTCTTACCCACCCTAGGTGAAATTCAAAATCTACTTCCTATAGACTTTTCAAAAGACCAAGAACCAGATATCCCCTCTCTGTTCTTCCTTCTAGAAAACCTTTCTAGAAAAAGCTTTAAAGAATACAAATGTTATATGGACAAACAACCAATTACAACACAAATATCAAACAAAAAAAAAACCAAGCTAAAAGTTCAAGATAGATATCACCTTATAATCATCAGCTAGTTCAATGAAATGAATGATTCAAACAACATGAGAATGTATGCAATTGATGATCAATACTCTTTCTTGTTAACGTCTTTAATTAATAGCTTGAGCACCTCTTTCAAACAATGTGAATTATGACACACATCACATTTTACTCTCCATGACTATTTGAATCTTTGATTTTCTCTCTAAACTTAGCCTTAGTGATTTTGAGAACTGTTGAAAGTGATTTTCACAAGGTTTTCACGAGTCTATTCTTTTTCTCTTGTTTTTTTTTCAAACAAAGACTAGACAGTTCTATTTATAAAAAACAGATTTAACTAACTGTAATCGATTATTTCGTTAATGTAATTGATTATTTTAACTGCGGTAATCGATTATTTTAATCAGATAATCGATTAAAGTATTCATCAGGAATCTGGATATTTGTCACGAACAAAATAATCGATTAAGTCATCTTGTAATCGATTATTCCAGATGAGCTTAGTTTTTTAATACACATGTGTAATCGATTAAGTTTCCTTTTAATCGATTAACACAAACCAGGCTAAAAACACATTTAATGCATATTTAATTGATTACGAACATCTGGTAATCGGTTAAACTAGATAAGAATGATTTGTACAATTATGCAAAAACTTAAGTAATCGATTATTTCACGATATAATCTATTGTCACAGAATGTTTCTAAATCTGTGTTAAGCTTATTTAACCGAATACGAGTTAGTGGTAATCGATTAAAATGTTCATAAGGCTTTTTCCAGAAAACATACTCATGCTGTAATCGATTACATAATCCATATAATCGATTAAAACAGTGAGAATTTGTTTTATAAAAAGTTCTTAGTTGCCTAATGAATTTCTATGAATTTTCTTGTTACCGCATGATTAATTCTGATTAAATGTATGTATGAATGCATGACTTAATCAAATCTAATGAGGATTATAAAGCTTTAACCACTGAACCAAGCTTAAAGAGAAATTACAGATGCCATCAATTGAGTGTGCATATGAAACATCAAAACTTGTATTCTTCATTCTTCTTGATTCCATGTCTTCAGCTTCCTCAAGGCTAACAATCTCCCCCTTTTTAATTTGAGCATGCCAAATACTCAATTGATGAAACATGATTTAAAGAAGAGATGTTTAACTTGAAACTTTCTCAGCTTTTGTAAAGATCAAGTATATTATTCATGACTTGATTTTTACTTAAAGACATTCATTAAACAATTCAGATATTAATCATATGAGTAGCTTCCCCTGAATTAGTTACTTTTAAGCATTTCATGCATTTCATCATTTTACTTAATTACTACTCCCCCTCTATCTATTACTACTCCCCCTATTTGGTATATCAAATCAAAAAACAATAAGCATGAAGCATCCAAATAGAAAAGGAAATAGAGAGGCTTTTCATATTAAGAAAAGAAAAATACATTAATCATAAACATAAAAATAAAGAAACTGAAACAAACATAACATAAACTCAAACATAATTCTTGCAAACTTAACCTAGAGCTAATCCATATCCCTAGATTCATCTCTAAAAAATTTGGATCCTATGTTCTTAACTCTAGTCTTAAGTTCTTCTAGTGAGGAGTTCACTTCATCTCTTTGTTCATGATGCAAAGAGAACAAGGCATCCATCTTTCGTATCATTAATGACTTAAAATATGAGTATTGAGGCTCAGATGGTGCAGGTTCATCATGTTGTTCCTCAGCATCTCCAGATTGATTTCCTTCCTCATCACCTTCTTTTCCTCCTTCTTTAGCCAAAGGAATAGGTTGGCCAGCCATTTGCCACCCATATGGTGTCTTCACCATACTAAGCTTTGTGAGGTGCTTCTCCTTAATTTGGTTGTTGCTTGAGTTGGTATGATCCATGACTTCATTTGAAACATCCACTTGAAAGTAATCAATGAATCTTGAAACCAAAACAGCATAGGGAAAATGATAGTTTACCAATCTTTTAGATTTTTATATAATCTCTTGAAAGATAAGAATCCAGTTCAGCTTGATTCCATTCTTCAGGCCATAGACAACTTGAAGATCATCATCAGTAGCTTGAGCATGATTTGTTGATCTAGGAGTAAGGATGTAGGTAATTATGTAATGTAGGAGCATATCCTCATGAGTCATAGGTCCAGTACCTAATCTCATCCTCATATTCATGTGAGGATCAATAAGCATGCCTCTGTAAGTCTCCATTTTGTTATAGCCTTCAGCTTCCTCTTCAAATCTTTTTTCTCCATCAAAGGAGATACCAGCTACTTCATTCTAGATTTCAAGTGTGATCTCCATTGCAACACCACTGACTTGAGTTAGAATTGTTCCATGCATAGAAATCTTGGAACAAGTGTAGAAAACCTTTACCAAATCAGGGTAAAAGGTGTCGTGCATTTCAACAAACTTGGTTAGGCCTTGTTGCTCTAACATATGTGGAAAATTGAATCCTTGTTCAGTGAACCAAGCTAGGTTTAAGAATTTTGAAGGACAGAGAAGTTTTGTTGCATTGAACTGAAGATAGTTCATTTTATCAGTATCTTTGGTGAACCAATGATCAAGCCTACTCACAGCTTGATTAGAAGGTTGGGCTTGTGCTTTTCTTTTTGAGGTTTTGACTCTTTTGGACATTTTGAAGAGAGTACGAAATCAAATTGAGAGAAACAGAGAAAAGGAAAGTGATGCACAGAACAAAGCAAGAGAGCAAGACTTAAGGGTGTGATTTTCTAGTCTCAATGATCTCTATTTATAGGCAAATTGATGTAATGGACAGTTAATATTTCAAAATTATAGCTGTTGTGATCTTTAAGCACTATCATTATAGTTTTGATTCTCATTAATCGTGTTTAAGTGCAGTTGGGCAGTTTCAAAAACTGTCAGATTTTTGCAGTAACAACTTAAATAATCAATTATTTCGTTCAGTAATCGATTATTTCATTCAAAATTTCAGTTCTGAGAAATAAAGTAATCAATTACAATACAGGGTAATCGATTATTTCAGATCAGGTGACATGTAGAAGAAGAAGTGTAATCGATTATAATTGAAAATAATCGATTAACATAGATTGAAATTGAATACTCAGATATACAGGGCAAAAATAATCGATTAATTCGATTACGTAATCGATTATTACATATCAGTCCATAATTTGGAATCATTCTAAGATACATGTAATTGATTAATTCGTTGATTTAATTGATTACTCCAGAGTGAGTATTTTTTACCAAAACCACGAACAGAGGGTAATTGATTATTTCGTCGACTTAATCGATTACAACAGACTTGATTTTTATATAAGAAGCATCAGATGAGCAAATAATCGATTATGAATACATGGTAATCGATTATATCAGCTAGAAATTTAAATTTAGACATTATGCAGCAACCAACATGTAAGATTTTTTAATCCTAATTGAGTTACTTTCTATCATGCAATGTCTAAGCCATTCAATAACATAGTAAGTAAGCATAGGAAAGATTTTTAACATTGACTAGATTCATCCAATATTCCAAGCATATTTCTTAAAGTGAAAAATCTGTCCCTATCCAAAGGTTTAGTGAAAATGTCAGCCAATTGATTTTTACTATCAACAAATCCAATCTTAATGTTACCTTTTTACACGTGATCTCTGATAAAGTGGTGCCTTATTTCTATATGCTTTGTTCTGGAATGCATGATTTGATTCTTGGAAATATTGATAGCACTTGTATTGTCACATAGAAGTGGAATTTGTTGAAGATTCACACTAAAGTCTTGGAGTTGTTGCTTCAACCATAAACTTTGAGCATAACAACTTTTAGCTAATATGTATTCAGCCTCAGCTGTTGACAAGGCTACACATGATTGCTTTTTGCAATGCCAAGAAATTAAAGAGCTTCCCAATAAGTGACAAGTACCACTTGTGCTCTTTCTATCCAATTTGCATCTTGTAAAATCAGAGTCAGAATAACCAATTAAGTTGATTGTTGTACCTTTTGGATACCAAAGTCCCACTTTTGGTGTAGACTTTAGATACTTTAAGATCCTCTTCACCGCTGTTTGATGAGACTCTTTAGGATTAACTTGATATCTAGCACACAAGCAAACACTTAACATAATGTTAGGTCTACTTGTTGTGAGATAAAACAATGATCCTATCATTCCTCTATACTTTGACTCATCAACACTTTTTCCTCTTTCATCTGAATCTAGGTAGATGGAAGTTCCCATAGTAGTAGCTGCAGCTTTGCAATTCTCCATATCAAACTTCTTTAACATTTCCATACAGTACTTTGATTGGCTTAGGAAGGTTCCATTCTGCATTTGTTTAACTTGAAGTCCAAGGAAGAATGTAAGCTCTCCTATCATAGACATTTCAAATTCATTCTGCATGCTAGCTGAAAATTCCTTACATAAAGAATGATTAGTGGAACCAAAAATGATATCATCAACATAGATTTGTACCAAAAGTATATCTTTGTTTCTCCTTTTGATGAACAATGTCTTATCCACTTCTCCTCTTGTGAATGATTGATCAAGCAAGAACTTACTTAACTTCTCATACCAAGATCTTGGAGCTTGTTTCAAACCATATAAAGCTTTTCTCAATCTGTACACAGGTTAGGATATTGATGATCTACAAAACCAGGTGGTTGGTCAACATATATTTCTTCATCAATATAAACATTAAGGAATGCACTTTTCACATCCATTTGAAACAATCTAAAGTTCAACATACGTGCATATGTAAGGAGTAATCTTATGGCTTCTAGTCTACCAACTGGAGCATAAGTTTCATCATAATCAATGCCTTCTTCTTGGTTATAACCCTTTGCAACCAATCTAGCTTTGTTTCTTATTATGATTTCATCCAGCTTGTTCCTAAATACCCACTTAGTGCCAATAGGTGTGTGAGTGGAAGTTCTAGGTACTTGTTCCCAAACATTGTTTCTTTTAAATTAATTTAATTCCTCATGCATAGCAATCAACCAATGTTCATCTAATAAGGCTTGTTCAATGTTATTAGGTTCAATTTGTGATACAAAAACCATAGTACAATAAAGATTACTTAAAGAAGATCTAGTTGATACTCCCTTAGATACATCACCAATTATGTTGTCCAATGATAGATCTCTTGTGGTTCTCTAATCTTTATGTTTAGGTGTGGCTGCTTCTTGATTAGAATCTTCTTGTGCTTCATTTTCTTCTTGCTTACTAGTTTCAATGTGCTGTTGTCCTTCCTATTTATTTTCTGCATCATTGTTACTCAAAACTTTTTCTTGAGAAGGGTTAGTTTCATCACATACAATATGCATAGACTCTTCAACACACAAGGTTCTCTTGTTGAAGACCCTATAAGCCTTACTTTGCAAGGAATATCCAAGAAAGATGGCTTCATTAGCTTTTGAGTCAAACTTGACAAGGTTATCTTTGCCATTGTTTAAAACAAAGCATTTACAGCCAAATGCCTTAAAGTGAGAGATGTTTGGTTTCTTTCCTTTATAGATTTCATAAGGAATTTTCTTCAAAATAGGTCTTATGAGAATTCTATTTAGGGTATAACAAATTGTGCTCACAGCATCAGCCCAAAAATGCTTAGGTAATTTTGTTTCATTTAGAAGAGTCCTAGCTCCTTCTTCAAGTGATCTGTTTTTCCTCTCTACAACACCATTTTGTTAAGGTGTTCTTGGAGCTGAAAAATTATGATCAATTCCAAAATCTTCACAAAAATTTTCAAAGAGCTCATTTTGGAATTCACCACCATGGTCACTTCTAATTGAAACAATATTACAGTCCTTTTCATTTTGAATTAACTTGGCTAGTTTCTTAAAAGCTGAGAATGCTTGGCTTTTGGATCTTAAAAAAATGTCCAAGTGTATCTAGAGTAATCATCTACTATAATAAGTCCATAATAATTTCCTCCTATGCTCATGGTTCTTGAAGCACCAAATAAGTCTATGTGAAGCAATTCTAGAGGTCTAGAAGTAGAAATCATATTCTTACTTTGAAAAGAGTTTTGAGTGTGCTTCCCTCTTTGACATGCTTCACAAATTTTGTCCTTCTCAAACTTAAGCTTAGGTAGACCAATTACTAAGTCTTTCCTAACTAACTTGTTGAGATGATGCAAGTTTATAAGAGATGTTCTTCTATGCCATAGCCATGTTTCATTCACTTTACTCAACAAGCAATCAGTTTTATGTATGAATGCATAGTCAATGGACAAAACATAGATGTTACCCTTCCTTTTATCAATGTGTGCAAGTTTATCATTCTTGCCTTCATGTATCAAGCATGTCTCATTGTTGAAGGTGACATTGAAACCTTTGTCACACAATTGACTAATGCTTAATAAATTGTGTTTCAGCCCTTCAACATAAAGTACATCCTTGATTTTAGTAGTTAAGCTGTCTCCAATATTGCCTTGCCCAATTATTCTGCCTTTGTTATTGTCCCCATATGTAACATATCCTCTTTCTTCAAGTATTACATCTGTGAGCATGGATATGTCTATGGTCATGTGTCTAGAGCATCCACTATCTAGATACCAAATTGATGATTTTGCTCTAAGACACATTTGAACAAATCAAGTTAAGTAGAGAAGAAGGGTCCCCAATTTGAGTTGGGTCCAAAGGGGTTAGTTGCTTTCTTTCTTTTCTCAATCCATATGCAATCTCCATTTGGAACATAAAACCTTCTAGCATAGCACTTATAAGATGTATGACCTTTTAACATACAATAATTGCTAGTTAGAGATTTTGATGAATTAGCATAAGAAAATCTATGGTAATAGTTTGGTTGATTATGCTGCTTTTGATATTTATGTTTTGGAGGTACAAACACAAGCTTATTTTGAGTATCCCAATCCATAAGTATCACCAACATATTTTTGAACACTTAGCATTTCATCTAAGTTACATTTGCCTTTGTAATACGTCCTTAGCAAATCAACCAAATAACTAATTTCAGTTTGAAAAGCCATATTTTCTTCAGCTTTTCTTATTTGTATTCATCAAATTCTTTCTGCAATTTATTGCATTTATCAACCTTAGAAGTGGCTAAGGAGCATGTACATCCATATTCCTTGTAACTTAAAAGAAGGTTGTCATGTTCTTCATTCAATTTACAAAGTTTTTCTTGCAATTCTGCAAGCTTGGATGCATGCAATCTTGAGCTACCTTTAAGTTTGTTGTTTGCTATTGTAAGTTTTTGTGCTTCATTATGCATCTCATGAAAAGCATCAACTACATTTTCAAATTCAGAATTTACCTCTGATTTCATACTTGATGATTCATCTTCTTCACCAATGGTAGATGTAAGGCATAGGTGAGCTTCAACTTCTTTTTCTAAAGAGGATTCATAACTTGTTGATTCATTATCCTCCCAAGCAATGTAAGCCTTTCTAGGTTTTCCTTCCCTTTTGGATTTCTTCTCAACTTGTGGCTTCTTTGTTAATGAGGGACAATCTGACTTTATGTGGCCTTGATTTCCACACTCAAAGCAAGTGATTGATGAAGAGTTGTTGTTTTTGTAGGTGCTGTCATTTCTATTCTTTTGAAATGGTTGCTTTCTGCTTTTATTCTTCCTTAGAAACTTGGTAAACTTTCTTACAATGAGATTCATATTCTCATTATCCTCATCATCATCATCACTTGAATTATCTTCCTTTTCTATCTTTGAAGGTGCAGCCTTTAATGCAATGCTCTTATGTTTTTTGTCTGCATCTTCATCAAGAATTAGTTGAGACAATTCAAGTTCATATTCTAGCAGCTTACGAAACATGGCTGCCATTGACATCTTTGATAGTTCCTTTGATTCTTTAATGGCTGTGACTTTAGGTTGCCAATCTCTTGTTAGGCATTTCAAAATCTTGATGTTCAACTCTTCTACATCAAAGGTCTTTCCTAGCCCAAGCAAGTGATTCACTATGTGGGTGAATCTAGTTTGAAGTTGTGAGATGTTCTCATCATCTCTCATTTTGAACATTTCATATTCATGAATGAGAGTGTGTTTTCTCGATCTTCTCACATCATCAGTACCTTCATGAGTAACTTCAAGTAATTCCCACATTTCTTTGGCACTTTTACACCTAACAGTCCTGAAAAATTCATCAGAAGATAATGCAGAAGTTATCATATTCTTTGCTTTGAAATCATATTGAGCCATTTTCTTTTCTATTTCTGACATTTCATCCCATTCTTTTGGTATAGTTTTGCCATCAACAATTTTGGTAGGAATGAAAGGACCTTTCTCAATACAATTCCAACACCCGGGTCATTTGATTGGATAAAGATTTGCATCCTATTCTTCCAAAAGTTAAAATGTTCCCCTTCAAACAAAGGTGATCTATTCAATAAGGCTCTCTCCTTGAACGTTATTTGATTAGTATTCATTGTCAAGAATTTTAGAAAGATCTTGAGCAAATTACAAGAACCAGCTCTGATACCAATTGAAAATATAATGAACACTTATGCAAATAACCAAGAGGGGGGAGGGGTGAATTGGTTTTACCTCAGAGTTTTTAAAATTTCCTTTCAAAATATGTAATAGTGGAAGACTTTCAAAAG
This sequence comes from Glycine tomentella, assembly GCA_007407185.1. Classification (NCBI taxonomy): domain Eukaryota; kingdom Viridiplantae; phylum Streptophyta; class Magnoliopsida; order Fabales; family Fabaceae; genus Glycine; species Glycine tomentella. The sequence goes on along the minus strand of PYAF01004113.1, from coordinate 56,871 downwards.
GATCGTATCTTTAAAAACCAATTAGGAAAACTATTTATTTTATCAATCAAACCACTCTTGTGTTGTGACCAATGTTGTAATATGAACAAAGCTTGTACTTCAAGAATATAATGAAATATTAACTCTATTCTAAATCACACAAGATTTATAATGGTTCACCTCTCAACCCCGGAGGCTACATCCAGTTTTTCTTCCAACCAACACTTGGTCAGAGTTCCACTATAACAAATATTAGTTCTTTACAAGCTCACAATCATCTTTCTTACCCACCCTAGGTAAAATTCAAAATCTACTTCCTATAGACTTTTCAAAAGACCAAGAACCAGAGATCCCCTCTCTGTTCTTCCCTCTAGAAAACCTTTCTAGAAAAAGCTTTAAAGAATACAAATGTTATATGGACAAACAACCAATTACAACACATATATCAAACAAAAAAAACAAGCTAAAAGTTCAAGAAAGATATCACCTTATAATCCTCAACTAATTCAATGAAATGAATGATTCAAACAACATGAGAATGTATGCAATTGATGATCAATACTCTTTCTTGTTAACTTCTTTAATCAATAGCTTGAGCACCTCTTTCAAACAATGTGAATTATGACCACATCACATGTAACTCTCCATGACTCTTTGAATCTTTGATTTTCTCTCTAAAGTTAGCCCTAGTGATTTTGAGAATTATTGAAAGTGATTTTCATAAGGTTTTCACGAGTCTATTCTTTTTCTCTTGTTTTTTTTTCAAACAAAGACCAGACAGTTCTATTTATAAAAAAAAAATAGATTTAACTAACTGTAATTGATTATTTCGTTAATGTAATCGATTATTTTAACTGCGGTAATCGATTATTTTAACCAGATAATCGATTAAAGTATTCATCAGGAATCTGGAAATTTGTCACGAACAAAATAATCGATTAAGTAATCTTGTAATCGATTATTCCAGATGAACTTAGTTTTTTAATACACGTGTAATCGATTAAGCTTCCTTTTAATCGATTAACACATACCAGGCTAAAAACACATTTAATGCATATTTAATCGATTACGAACATCTGGTAATTGATTAAACCAGATAAGAATGCTTTGTACAATCATGCAGAAGCTTATGTAATCGATTATTCCACGATATAATCGATTATCACAAAAAGTTTCTAAATTTGTGTTAAGCTTATTTAATCGTTATGAGTTAGTGGTAATCGATTAAAATATTCATAAAGCTTTTTCCAGAAAACATACTCATGCTGTAATTGATTAAATAATCCATATAATCGATTAAAACAGTGAGAATTTGTTTTATAAAGTTCTTAGTTGCCTTAATGAATTTCTATGAATTTTCTTGTTACCACATGATTAATTCTGATTAAATGTATGTATGAATGCATGACTTAATCAAATCTAATGAGGATTATAATGTTTAACCACTGAACCAAGCTTAAAGAGAAATTACAAATGCCATCAATTGAGTGGGCATATGAAACATCAAAACTTGTATTCTTCATTCTTCTTGATTCCATGTCTTCAGCTTCCTCAAGGCTAACATCAAGGAATCTAAAGATCTATCAAAGATGTATATGGCTGCACTATTTGGTAAGTTACTTGAGTATGAGTTAGAAATATCTCAACTAAAACATGTAGAAGATGCAGACAAAAAATAGAAGAATATTGCCTTGAAAGCTGCATCCTCAAATGTTGAGAAAGATGATGACTCAAGTGGAGGTGAAGGTGATGAGAATTTGAACCTAATAGTAAAAGGATTTAGCAAATTCATGAAGAAAAAAAAAGAACAGAAAGTTCACCAAGTTCAACAAAAAGAGTGACAACAACACCACCAACTACAACTGCTTTGAATGTGGTAAGTAAGACCATATCAAATTTGAATGTCCTATATATTTGAAGTAGAAGTTAGGTGAAAAGAAAGCAAAGAAAGATGGAAAATCAAAGAAAACCTACATTGCATGGGAAGAAGATGCTTCAACAACTTCTGAATCATCAAGTGAAAATGAAGAAGCAAATGTGCTTAACTTCAACAATTGATGAAGATGACTCATGTGTTGAATCATAAGTAAATCCTAAAATTGATCAACTTGTTGATGCTTTCTATGAAATGCATGAGGAGGCTCAAAAACTTGCAATCTCCAACAATAAGCTAAAAGGTAACCTTAGATGGCATATCACTAAACTTGCTTCAATGCAAGCTGAACTTTGTAACTTGAAAGAAGAGAATTAGAAACTTGTTTCAAGCTACAAATCAAATGGGTGTGTGTGCTTCTTCCTCTTCAAAAGTAAATGAAAACAAAGTTTTGCAAAAAGAGTTTGATGAATTCAAAAAGAGCCAACTTGAAAAATGCATGACTTTACAAAGTGAAAATTCATACTTGGTAGATCTCCTAAAAAAGCTTTATCAAGGAAAATTTAGTTTGAATCAAATGTTAAGTGTGCAAAAATATGCTGGAGATACATCTGCATTGAGTTACAAACATAAAACAAAACCTTTTGAAAACACCAAGTTTGTACCTCCAAAACAGATGAATAGAAAAGGGCTTTCAAAAATAAAGCATACTAAAAAGGCTCATTTTGAAATAAGATCAAAATAATTGATATGTCATTACTGCATAAAGGAAGGTCACACATATCATAAATGTTTTGCCCGAAGGTTCTATTTTCCTAATGGAGACTGCATATGGGTTCCTAAGAAAAAGAGAAAAATAGCTAACCCTTATGGATCCAACCTTAATTAGGTACCTTTATTTTCTACTTGATTTGATTGTTGCAGGTGTGTCTTAGATCTAAAATATCATTATGGTACTTAGACATTGGATGCTCTAGAACATTACTGGTGACAAGTCCATGTTTACAAATTTGACTTTAAAGGATGGAGGATTTGTCACCTATGGAGACAACAATAACGGAAAAATAATAGGAGAAGACAATATTGGTGACAACTTTAAAACCAAAATCAGAAATGTACTTTATGTGGAAGGCCTAAAGCACAATCTTCTGAGTATAAGTCTGCTGTGTGATAAAGGATTAAAGGTATCCTTTAATGATAATTGCTGCTTAATATGTGATGGTCAATCTGGTGAGATTATTCATGTAGGAAAAAGAAAGGGAAACATCTACTTGCTTGCTATAGGACATGCATTCATTCATGATATTAACTACCTAGTAAGTAAGATTGATGAATTATGGTTGTGGCATAGAATAGCTAATCACATTAACATGCATCACATGAACAAGCTCATTAGAAAATATTTAGTTATTGGTTTACCTAAACTTAAGTTTGAAAAGGACAAACTTTGTGATGCTTGTCAAAAAATGAAACAAACAAAGATCTATTTCAAAATAAAAACTTTGTTTCCACCTCAGAACCTCTTGAAATTACTTCACATGGATTTGTTTGGTCCTTCAAGAACCATGAGCTTAGGTGGCAATTACTATGGGCTTGCAATAGTTGATGACTACTCAAGATTCACATGGACTTTGCTTTTAAAATCCAAGAGTGATGCTTTTAATGCTTTCAGAAAATTAGCCAAGCTTATTCAAAATGAAAAAAGGCTAAAAAATTATCTCTATAAAAAGTGATCACGTGGTGAATTCCAAAATGAGTATTTTGAAAAGTTATGTAAAGAAAATGGAATTAACCATAATTTTTCAGCTCCAAGAAAACTTCAACAAAATGATGTTGTGGACAGAAAAATAGATCTCTTGAAGAAGGAGCAAGAACTCTTCTTAATAAGACAAATTTGGCAAAACATTTTTGGGCTGATGCAGCGAGAACTGTTTGTTACACTTTAAATAGATTACTCATAAGGCTCATCTTAAAGAAAACTCCTTATGAACTGTACAAAGGTAGAAAACCAAACATTTCACACCTTAGAGCTTTTGGTTGTAAATGTTTTGTTTTAAACAATGGAAATGAGTCTCTTGCCAAATTTGATCCAAAGGCTGATGAAGCTATCTTCCTTGGATATTCATTACAAAGTAAAAGCATATAGAATTTTCAATAAAAGAACCTTATGCATGGAAGAATCTGTACATGTTATTTGTGATGAATCTAACTCTTCAAAAGAGGTAAAGAGCTATGATACTGATGTAGGTCCAATAGAAGATTATGTCAAAATCAATGAATTAAATGAGAAGAAATAGGGTGAATCAAATGAAGAGAATGCTCAGTCAACATCTACTCAAAAGCCTAAGGACTGGAGAACAATAAGAGATCTCTCCCTTGACAACATAATTGGTGAAGTAACTAAGGGAGTATCTACTAGAACTTCTCTTAGGAATTTATGTTGTGATATGGCTTTTGTTTCTCAAATTGAACCTAAGAATATTGATCAAGCATTACTTGATGAACATTGGATGCTTGCCATGCATGATGAACTTAATCAGTTCAAGAGAAATGAAGTATGGGAACTTGTTTCTAGACCATCTTCTCATAAGCCAATAGGCACTGATAAGTATCATATTTTAGTTATTTTTGAGATTATAACACTTATCTTTTGATTTCAATAGTTTTTTTTATAAACTTCCCTTAATTCTAGTTGTTTTATATTTTGTACATTTATAAATGTTGTTGTTTAATTTTGCAAGATCCATCCATTTAATTTTGATGTTTCAATAGGTATCTGTGGCATCCAAACAACCAAGACAAGATGAAAAGGGCAAAAAGGTCAATTTAAGTAATTTCCAGAAGTAAAATTCGCCCAGGCTAGCAATCATCTCACCTGGGCTAATGAATTTTCTTAAGGATTAACCAACAACTTGCCTGGGCAAGTTGATCTGACCTCCTCCACCATTTGCTATAAATAGCCATGCAAGGAAGCCATAGGAGTGGACCAAAACGTGAAAAACACCATAGAAAACGTAGAGGAAGGTGAAAGAAGAGAGAAAAGGAGGGGAAACTCTCAGAAACGGACCAGGGATTGCTTCATTCATCATGTCTTCTATTGATCTTGTGCTCTACACAATGATCGACTAGTTCCTCCAAAGGATTGGATGTAATCTCCGTACCCTTATGTATCTCTTTTGATATTTGATATATGTATGAATCTTTTCTACTCATTATTGGTGATTTCATTCTGTTCATAATGCTTGATTCTACTTTACCACTAGTTTCATGAAATCAGATTCTAAGTTTGACTGGAAAGTGCTCTCAGAATTTTAACTGAATGATTTTACTCTCTACGTTACGTTTCTAGGAATAGAGCAAAACATTTTGATTGCAAATAACACTAGAATATGATTATAATGCTAGGTTATTTACTTCATATGCAAGGGATCGATATTAGATAAAATCCTTAGGATTCTCAAATGTGAGAGATCGATTCGGGGTGAATTAATGTGTGCATCAATAATACTAGAAAGTGATTCATATATGTTAATGTTAATTGGGTACTGAGGGTATGAGCGATGAAGTCCAAGCCTACCTTTTTATTGAATTAATTTAACCTGTTTAAATTATTATTGTAATTTTCCGTATTTTTGATGCACTAAATCCGTTATTTTTGTAATTTCTTTAAATCTGTAATTCCGTTATTTCCATAAACCCATGAAATACTGATTATATTTGTTGTATATATTACTAAACTATTACTTTTTATCTTGGAAAATTGAGTAGCTCAAGTCCCTGTGGAGACGATCTTTTATAAATTCTATAACTTGCGATGACATTGATACGCTTGCCAATAGTCTAACAAGTTTCTGGCACCATTGTTGGGGACTTGAGTCGCTGTTCTTTCGAATTTAATTTTCAGTTAAATAGGACATTGTTTTTACTTCCGTTATTTGATTTTAATTTTTTTATAAAATTCTCTTTTTATATTTTTTTCACTAACCTCGGTACTTATGGGTTATTGTAGTTTGTTCTTTTCCTTTATGCAAGGTAAATTTCTTGTAAAAAAATCATTATTTGATCTGGAAATTATTAAGACTGAAAGGAAGAATAGGAAGAAAAATAAACAAGAAGCCCATAAGCCACCGGGTGAAACTTCTTCTTTTGGTTCTCCTTCACCAGAAAAGCCACTTGTAATTGATAATATGGCTGATAAAGGAGGAGAAGAAAATAGACCATCAAGGAGGACTCTTGGTGACTATGCTTACCAACAAGGACTAAAACATTACAACAACATAGTCTTTCCTCCTTTCAGCAATAAAAATATGGAATTGAAGTCAGCATTGCTTAGTCTGATTGGATCACATCCTTTTGCTGGAATGGATCATGAAGATCCATATGCTTATTTATCTACCTTCATGGAGTTTTGCGGTACTAGGGAGCTTTTGATGAAGATGTCGAGGCTGTCTATCTTAGAGCCTTTCCGTTCTCCTTAACAGGTAAGGCAAAAACCTAGCTCCAATCTCAACCAAACAAAAGTCTCAGCACTTGGGAAGAATTGGAGGAAAAATTCATTGCTAGATTATTTCCTCCATCTAGATTTATTAGTGCAAAATCAATTATTGCTACTTTTTCCCAAGGAGTAAATGAACCTCTTTGTGAAACATGGGAGAGATTCAAATCATTACTACGGAGGTGTCCAAACCATAATTTTGATGATGCTGCACAATTACATATTTTCTATAGTGGTTTGAGACCTCAGATAAAAATGATTCTTGATACCTCAGCTGGTGGTACTATGATGTCAAAGAGCCCGGATGAGGCAATCGTAATCATTGACTCTATAGCAGCCAGTGATTACCAGTCTCACCATGATAGATCTTCAATGCAAAGGAAAGGTATCATGGAGCTAGATACTCAAAATGCAATTCTAGCTAAGAATAATTTGCTAACTCAGCAAATAGAGGCATTAACAAAACAAATAGGCCAACTTCCTTAACAATTCCAGCATGGAGGATCATAGAAAACACACACAACTCATCAAGTTCAACAAGTTCTGAGATGTGATTTCTGTGGTGGCAAACATCAAAATGGCCACTGTCTAGCACCTGGTGATTGTCAACCACCAGAGGAGGCCCATTATTTGCAGAATCAGACTAGACCACAACATAATTTTCAAGGAAATTTCCAAGGATACCGAGGTGGTCCAGGTTCAAATCAACCTTATGGTTGGAGACAACAAAATAATAATGCATATACTAGTCCCACTAACTCTTCTTATACAGGTCCCACTAACTCTTCATATGTAGGTCCTTCTAATAATTCTTATGCAGATCCTTCAAATAAGGGTCCACAACAATAACTAACTCAGCTTGATAGAGTATAAAAAATGGAAGATACTCTAACTCAGTTTATGCAGATGTCCATCACCAATCAGAAGAACACTGGTGCTTCTATAAAAAATTTTGAAGTTTAGGTGGGACAATTTGCAAAACAACTTTCTGAGCACGAAGGTGGATCTTTCTCAACAAACACACAAGTCAACCCGAATGAACAATGCAAGGTAATTACAACAAGGAGGGGGATTGTGGTTGGTTTGAAGGATTATGGTTAAAAAAAGAAAAATGAAGGAGTTGAAAAAGAAAATGAGAAAAATGATGAAGTGGTGACTAAAGAAAAAATTGAAGAGAAGGTGATAATTGAAGAAAAGAAGCAGAAGTCAAAACAACAAGCAACTGATAAAGGCAACGTTGTACTAAACCCTCCACCAGTTCAGCATATGCATTATCCACATGTTCCATCAAAGAAAACTAAGGAAAAGCAGTATAAGCATTTCTTAGACATTTTCAAATAGCTGCAGATTAACATTTCTTTTTCTGAGACATTGGAGAAGATGCCAACATATGCAAAATTCATGAAAGATATGTCACAAAGAAGAAAAGATATATGGATGATGAAACAATAGAGTTGGATGCAGGTTGTAGTGCAATTATCCAAAAATCCATTCCAGAGAAATCCAGAGATCTCGGTTGTTTCACAATTCCTGTGACTATTGGGAGATTATTAGTAGGGAAATTACTCCTTGATTTACGTGCAAACATCAACCTCATACCTTGGTCCATGGTCAAATAGATAGGAGAAGTAAAAATTAGACCAACTAGGATGACTTTGCAGCTAGCTGATAGAACTATTAAGCATCCTTATGGCATTATTGAAGATGTATTGGTGGAAGTTGACAAATTCTTCTTTCCATTCGACTTTGTAGTGATGGACATGGATGAGGACAGTGAAGTTCCATTGATTCTTGGCAGACCTTTCATGAAGACTGCTAAGGTTTTGATTGATGTTGATGAAGGAAAACTCACTGTGAGGGTGCAAGATGATGAAGTGCAGTTTAATGTCCTTGAAACCATGAAGTACCCTACAAATAAAATAAAGTGTTTTAGAGTGGATGTCTTGGATGAGGTAATTTCTGACTCTGAAAAATTGATTCACAGAGAAGATGGTTTAGAGAAAGCATTGACTGAAGCATTCAAGGACGAGAATGAATGTGAAGATAAGGAGAGTTCAGATTGTCTTCAATAGCTGAATGCTTGCAAAGAAATTCCTTATCACGAATCTCTCTTTGAAGAATTAAAGGAAGATAAGAAAAATGAGGAATCAAAGCTTGAACTAAAGGTATTACCTTCACATTTAAAATATGTTTTTCTTGCAGGTGATTCCCAGAAACCAGTCATCATTAATGGTCCCCGTAATTCGAGTGAGATTGTCATGGCGCAAAAGCAGATATGGTCCGGTATTCCCTTGTAAATCTTTCTGAAGAAAAAGAAAAGAAATTGGTAAAAGTTTTGCAGAAGAACAAAGAAGCCATTGGCTGGACCTTATCAGACCTAACAAATATTAGTCCTCTTATTGTATGCATAAAATTTTAATGGAAAAAGATTATAAACTTATAACTCAGCCACAAAGACATCTCAATCCAACCATGAAGGAAGTTTTCAGAAAGGAGGTAGTCAAGCTACTGGAAGCTGGAATGATATATCCTATCTCAGATAGCCAATGGGTAAGCCCTGTACAGGTAGTTCCAAAGAAAGGTGGTATAGCTGTTGTTAAAAATGATAAAAATGAGCTTATTCCAACTCGTACTATTACGGGTTGGAGAATGTGTATTGATTACAGGAAGCTCAATAAAGACACCAAAAATGATCATTTTCCATTACCTTTCATGGACCAAATGCTGAAAAGACTAGCAGGAGAACAATTTTACTGTTTTCTTGATGGTTATTCAGGATATAATTAAATTAATGTCAATCATGAAGACCAAGAGAAGACATCTTTTACATGTCCCTTTGGTGTTTTTGCTTATAGGAAAATGCCTTTCGGCCTTTGTAATGCACCTGCTACATTTCAGCGTTGCATGCTTTCTACTTTCTCTAATCTTGTTGAAAAGAACATTGAAGTATTCATGGATGATTTCTCCATTTTTTGCTCTTCTTTTGATTTATGTCTCTCTAATATTGACACTATTTTGAAGCGATGTGTTGAAACAAATCTTGTGCTCAATTGGGAGAAATGCCACTTTATGGTGACTGAAGGTATTGTATTGGGTCACAAGATCTTTGTTCATGGCATTGAAGTTGAGAAAGCCAAGGTGGACGTCATTGAAAAATTACCTCCACCAACAAATGTCAAAGGCATCAAAAGCTTTTTAGGACATGCTGGATTTTACAGGCGTTTCATCAATGATTTTTCTAAGATTGCCAAACCTTTAAGCAATCTCTTGAACATAGAATTTTCTTTTCATTTTGATGATTTTTGTTTAAAATCTTTTGATACTTCGAAACAAAAACTGATTTCTGCACTCATAATCACTGCCCCAAATTGGACAATTGATTTTGAAATAATGTGTGATACAAGTGATTATGATGTAGGAGCAGTTTTGGGTCAAAGGAAAAATAAAGTTTTCCATGTTATACACCTTGCAAGCAAAGTTTTAAATGAAGCTTAAATTAATTATGTAACAACTGAAAAAGAATTGATTGCAGTAGTGTATGCTTTGGAAAATTTTAGATCTTATTTGATAGGGTCTAAGGTTGTCTTTTTACTGATCATGCTGCTACAAAATATTTAGTCAAAGCTGATGCTAAACCCAGACCTATCTGTTGGATTCTACTTTTGCAGGAATTTGATTTAGAAATGAAGGATAAAAATGGGAGCGAAAATCATGCAGCTGATCATCTTTCCAGACTTACCATTGATTAAGTAACCACACAAGGTCCTGAAATTCAAGAAGAGTTTCATGATGAAAAGCTATTCAACATTGCAGAAAGGTCGTGGTTTGTTGAGATGGCAAATTTCAAAGCAGCTGATGCAATTCCTGATGATTTCACTTAACACCAGAAAAAAAAGTTTTTTAGGGATGCTAAATACTTTGTGTGGGATGATCCTTACCTTTTTAAGATTGGAGTAGATAATCTCCTGAGAAGATGGGTAACTCCGGGGGAGGCAAGAAACATATTGTTTCATTGTCATAGTTCACCATATAGAGGCCATTACAATGGAGAGAGGAATACTGCCAAAGTTCTCCAATTTGGATTCTATTGGCCTATGTTGTGTAAGGACACATATGAATATGTTCATAAGTGCGATAGCTGTCAAAGAATAGGTGGAATCTCCAAAAGAAATGAAATGCCACTGCAAAACATTCTGGAGGTTGAAGCTTTTGACTATTGGGGGATAGATTTCATTGGTCCATTTCCATCATCATATTCTAATGAATACATTCTTTTGGCTGTGGACTATGTAACCAAATGGGTGGAGGCAATAGTAGTTCAACATGCATATGCAAAGACCGTCATTCGTTTCCTAAATAAAAACATCTTTTCAAGGTTTGGTACACCAAGAGTGTTGATAAGTGATGGAGGATCTCATTTCTGTAATGTCCAACTCAAGAAAGTTCTCCAACACTATAGTGTCAGACACAAGGTAGTCTCACCTTATCATCCCCAGATGAATGGGCAAACTGAAGTTTCTAACAGGGAAATCCAAAAGATCTTGGAGAAAACAGTTGTTCAATCAAGGAAAGATTGGTCTAAAAAATTAGATGAAGCTCTGTGTGCATACAGAACAACATATAAAGCTCCTACAGGACTGACTCCTTTCCAATTGGTTTATGGCAAATCTTGTCATTTACCTGCAAAGTGAGAACACAAAGCTTACTGGGCATTGAAATTTCTGAATTTTAATTTGAATGCAGCTGGTGAACACAGGAAGCTCCAACTTCATGAATTGGAGGAATTAAGGTTTCAAGCTTATGAGAATTTTAAGCTTTATAAGCAAAGAGTTCAAGTTTATCATGATAAAAAGCTTTTAAAAAGGAATTTTCAGCCTTGTCAACAAATTTTGTTATTTAATTGTAGATTGAGATTGTTTCTAGGTAAGCTGAAATCTAAGTGGTATGGATCGTTCATCATCAATGAAGTCATGTCACATGAAGTTGTAATACTTGAAGATCCAGCTACAAAAAGGACATGGACTGTAAATGGTAGCAGAATCAAACACTAAAAGTTCAAAAAAATGCAACACCTTGGTCCAACCACGGTGTGCTCACATGAGGGTAAAAACAAAAAATTTCGATGCGAAAACATAGACCATCTATGCACCTCATGTGTGTGTGCTTAGGAATTACTCTTTGAAATATGTTGGGGTTTTAGAAATACCTTTATCACTTGAAGGCTCAAAGAAGATGACGCCCTCCAATGGTGATCCACACGGTTATCTCCTTCTTGCAAGTGAGAACTTCTTCTTCTCCTTGGTGGCTTGCCAAACGCATGCAAGGTATGAAGCTTTCAAGTATTTGGTTTCTTTTCTCAAGACTATGAAGGTGCCTTGAGGTCAGGTGAAGGTGCAGCAAAAGAGGAGAGAAGATGAGGTAAAGGAAAAACTAGAACTTGATTCAGAACCAAGAGAGAAAGGGGTGAAAATTTTCTCTTTATCAGTCTTCCCCACATAGGCGCCTATTTAAGGTGAGATGAGGTTGTTGCATTGCATTATCCTCTCACTCCAAATTAGCCCAAGTTGTTGGGAAAATTTGAAAAAGAATCTAGCAAGATTCTCTCCAAAAAATGCCATCTTCTCTCCCTCTCCTCCCTCCAAAGTTTGTTGCAACAATAACTCATTTGAATTCAGAATTCAAATGATAATGTTGTTGATAGAATCTTCATCCAATCTTTATTGGATAATTCATTTAGATAATTTAAATTATCCTCAACAACCAAATGTTGTTGAGAGAATCTTCATCCAATCTTTGTTAGATAATTCATTTTGATAATTTAAATTATCCTCAACAACAAATGTTGTTGAAAGAATCTTCTCCAATCTTTATTGGATAATTTATTTAGATAATTTAAATTATCCTCAACAACCTAACCTCATAGAATTTAAAATTTAAATTCAAATTTCAAATTTGAAATTTAAATTCAAATATAAATTCAATCTTATCCCAGTTCGTAATTTGAATTTGAATTCAAATTCAAGATTCAAAATTTCAAAATTCAAATTTCAGAATTCAAATTTCAAATTTCAAATTTAAATTTCGAATTTGCCCAAAATTTATTTTGGTCAAGTCAACTCCTTGACTTACTAGGATTCATCGCCAAAGGCCCATCGGACCTGTCAACACATTTGGGCCCATTAGTGGAGAAATCAATTTCACCACTAATGCCGCAAATAGGACACATGATTCAGGTGGGCTTGAAGTCCAACTCTAACCCAATTTAACTCATAGTCTTAATAAAGCCCAATAACTAATTACTGGCCCAAACTCACTATAACTTGCAATAAAGAATAACCTTTGTGTGTGACCCATTAGGCCCAATTAGTCACTAACATAAATAAACTTGGACCAATTAAACTCTTTTAACAAGCCCAATTCATTTAATAACCACATAAGACACTAGCAATGCTCTACGGCCCCAGAAATAATTGAGTTGATAAAGTGATCTATCTTTCTAATTTGGATATCGTGTCTCCATCATCCCTCACATTGTCATTCACATTTAGTTGAGAGCAAGGATAAAGTATCATCTCTCTTTATTGACTAAATATAGCTTTTCACAGGAACTAGGAATCTTCTTCTATTGACTCTAAGACAAATCATGACTCCTCATAAGGGATTGTGAGTCCTTTCGGCATGTCCATCTATACTCATGTATTCATGTTATACCCAAGAGTACACTGTTCTCCCAATTTTCAGGAGAATAGAGTCGTACAGTCAAAGTATAACCTTAGGACACAATATTCGATGACATCCTCAAGTCGAAGACGATCTACATTACCAAACAATGAGAGACTTTACAAATCCAATGATATTTTAAAGAATCCTTCTGGAGTCTCTCGGCGGGTCAGTTCAGTGCCATCTGTTCCCTAACAGATCCACCCACGACATCAGCTAAGGCATCACCATGCCCTCATTCCATGAGGTCCCTACCTTGTATCTCTATACAAGTAGAAGATATTGTACTAGTCTTATTGAGATCATCAATGCCCTTTCTTGATGATTCAAGACTAGGAACTAGCTTTAGGCAATAAACATGTAGTGTCCTCGAATCCTCATGATCATGATCCCTATCATAAATCCTCGAGTGTACACTTGTTTTATTCCTAGGGCCTTTATCTTTAAAAGCATATTACTATAAATATATGTGAGACATAAATATGATAAAAATAAAGTTTGCTCTTATTAATCATGAAATAATAAATAGTACAAGGTGTTCAACTGATAAATCAGATTGTCTCTAGGACACCTACATATTAACAAACACTACTTGGGTGGTGATGTTGAGAGACTCACCACTGTGGTCCAGTTGTAGGAAGTTTGAGATACAACAAGGACGTCCAACTAAAATGACATTAAAGAAGCACTTCTGGGAGGTAACCTAGTATTTCTAAGCCTTTCTTTTTATGTTATGTGTGTTTTTGTGTTGTGCATTTATATTGCTTTACTTAAATATTGAAGCTCTAAATTATGTTTATAAATATTTTTTTTCTAAATAAAAGAAACCATTAACTCGTCTAGGCAAGTGCATAGCTCACATGGGCGAGTGGACGTAAGATTGCAAAATAAAGCAGGGGTGAAATCTGATTTCACCCCACCCCACCTAAAAATCCTTTCTCTTCTTCAAACCAAAAGCCTCACTCTCATTCTTCTGCAAACTCGCCCAAGCCATCTTCCAATTCTAGAAATTCAATTCTTTCATACACGACTTCATTTCAGTCACGTAAGTACCCCATATCCATCAACTTTCTTGTGATTTTAATGGTGCTATTTGTGTTTCTATTGTTTTGTTGTAGAGTTCAATATAGTTAGATAAATTAGTCACAACCTACTCGAATGTGTGATTGTTCTATGATGATCCTTGTCTTAATGTTGTTCTCTGTATTTTTGTATATCATATTTTTACATCCTCTTTCATTTACACATACCAATTCATGTGCACATAAGCTATTCGATGAAATGTCACAATGGCCAACCATATTTTATGTCTTCATTTTGCACGAATGTTACTCCTCAATTATGTTTAGGCATCTTGTTAAAATGATAAGCTAACTTAGTTCATTGGGAAAAACTTGTTTGTATGACTAAGACTGTGAATTAATCTTGAAATATCAATTGTTCTTGGTTCTAAAGCACATAAGTTATTCTTCAAAAGGCTTAACTTGTTTGAACTAAAATGGGATAACACGTTCAATATTGGTTGGCTGAATTAATTGTATTAGAATAGCTACAAGAATTATTTGTTGAAGGTTGGAAATTTTGTTGCACATTGAACAATTAATTTTGGTGATATATATTATAAGCTAAACAATGGGTTATTAGGATTTGGAAAACTGAAAGAAAAGTGTATTGCTATTCATACTAATTTCATTTTGGATTTGAGCTTATTACAGATGGCTCCAAAGAAACTTGCACTTAAGAAGGCTAGAAAAACTCTTGCAGGTGAAGGGTCTAACACATCTCTACCTGTGGACTTTTTTTTTATGATGAGAATATATTTCGCAGTGAGGAGCACCAACACCGTTTTGAATAGATCAAAGATTGGTCCTTCCTCAAAGAAAGAAGAGTTCAATTAGTAGAAGGTGAATACTCGGAGTTCACAGAGGAGCTGACTAGGTGAAACTAGAGGCAATTAGCAGAACCAATGCCAAAATACGACCCTGAAGCTGTCTTGGAATTTTATGCTAATGTTTGGCCTACTGAGGAGGGGGTGTAACGCCTCTCTTTACTTTCTCGTGCTTGATTGATTTTAATTAAAAACTCGTGTCCACTTGGTATTAAAATTAAATTAGTTATGAATTTTCACGAAATTCTTTTCGCTTTGCTTGCTAAATTTACGAGTTGTTTGCAATATGGACAATTTTTCCTCACTACGGATCATGTAAATAAAATTTCTTAACACATATTAGATTGTTAACAGTCCAAATACATCACGGTAAAATAATTTTAACATAATTCACAGTCCGAGTTATTCCCGCATAAGCAAATATAACAGTCCGTGGTACAGTCATCCAAAATAAAATACAGGCTATCAAAATATAATACAGATCACCCAAATTAGTACAGAACTCCCAAAAGCAGCAAGAGCAAGTGATATCATCCAGATAATAAGCCAAAACACAGCACATAATTCATCAAGCTCCTTCATAATTAAGCATTTCACTGTTCCTCTGCTTGTCCAAATTAATTGGGGTCATCACAGGTGTCAAACCACAGACACAACTCGGGTAAGTATTTTAATAAACAGAATTAGATAATTGACAGAAATAGAATAATATATTACTTACATGACTTATTTAACATAAACAACGGATATATAGAGACATAGAATAATATTTATAAACAGAGATACATGATAGATGATGCATGCTTTCTTTGTTACATGATGCATGACTGAGATCTCAGAGGCCTAATAAGAGGTACCAAAATTAATATAGTTTCACCCACTCCAGTGAAACCAGTCCCACCCACTCCAGTGAGACAGTCCCACCCACTCCAGTGAGACCTCCCTCCACTCCGAGGGGATAAAAGGTACCATAAAACAGTTCCACCCACTCCAGTGGAACAGTCCCACCCACTCCAGTGAGACCTCCCTCCGTTCTGAGGGGATAAATGCAAATGATGTATGTAATGGCTGGTTTTATTTTTCATTTATCTCTTTTATCATTTATTTCAATTTTTATATCAACTAATTCCACCCACTCCAGTGGAATACATATCAGATAGTCCCATCCACTCCAGTGGAACACAAAATAACCAGCAACTCACTCTTAAGTCATCTTTGTTACAGACTCTCAACAAAGCTCAATCTTCCAGTGAATATCATACATCTACTTCAATTTACACAGCTACGTCAATATGATGCAGCAACTTATTTAAATACAGCAATCCCAATAACACATACAGCAACTAAATAAAATACGTTACAGCAACTAAATAAAATACGTTACAGCCATTAAATAAAATACGATACAGCAATAAAATACAAAACAGCAATTATATAAAATATGATACAGCAACTAATTCAAATATGTTACAGCAATCCTAATAAACATACAGCAATCGGCAACATAGTATTATAAAACAAACATTAAATCGTACAACAGCAGCAATACAGCTATCGAATATACATCACCCAAATAAAATCTACAGAAACATAAATAAATTAAACAACAACATACAGCCATATTAAAATAATATACAGCACCCTAATAATATACAGCCTAATTAAAATACATTACAGCAATATAACTACATACAGCATACAGCAAAATAGATTAACATACAGCAACCATTAAGTTACAGAATTAATTTTACAGCAACATGATTATCATACAACAATCATTAATTAATATACATCAATCTTTTCAATTGTTACAGCATCAAATAAAAGAGTACAGCAAAGTAATCCATGGCCTCAAAGTAGGATTAATTATTTTGGGACAGCCACTTAATTAAGTAAAGTTAATTATTTCATTTAGAATTTAATCATACACTTGATATGCCAAACTTAAAGTTTCATAAAATAAAGAATAACATAGCTTTTAAATCTAATTAAGTGGGGGTTGAATTAACCTATCAATCATCTAATCCATGTTTATTAAATTACTTCCCTTACCTTGATTAAAATTCAGCAAGTGGTTCCTAAACCCTCCTAGTGCTTCACGTGAACCTTCCTTTGTGTGTAGCTTTGTTTTGCTTTTATTTTCAAGTGAAGGAGTAAATGAAAGAGATGTTGGCTGATTTGGGATGTTGTCCGTGCATTCCCCTTTCATTTTGGTCCCACCACCCCTTTTTATATGCTTAGTTCCATTTGCCTTAAGGAAAATATCAAAGCTTCATTAATTGCCTAACTTTTTGGTTGGCATCTTCTTATTGGTTAATGCTTCATTATCTTCCAAGTGGCCTTATCAAGACTTTTCTATATTTCTCCCTTGGCTTTGTTTCATCCGTGCACTAATTAGATTTTTATTGGTGCCTTGCCTTTTGATTCCAATCTTCACGTGGAGTGGCTTATTCTTTTAGAAGATTTTTGTTGCAACTCTTCCATTTGGTCCAATTGGATGCTTTCTTTCCTCCTAGCCGTCCAAGTACTCTAATTCTACATTTTTCTATAGCTTTATCCTTTATTCCATAAAGTGTACTGTCATTTCAATTTTTGTGGAGCAATTAAGTTTTATTTTTCTTGTTTTACATACATAGGTTATCATTCTAGTATTACATGTTTTATCATACTTTGATTTTTGTTTTATAATGAACTATTTCTATAATTTATAAAATCTTAATTTCAATTGATTTCTTAGGAGCAAAATTCTATGAATGTTTAAAATTCTACTAATAGTTAGAAACTAATCTAGAATTTAGTAACACTTTATAAGTTGATACACAATTTCTCTTAATGGTTTTATCTAATTTCCTATTGGTTTACCTTATATTTGATTAGTAAAATATTTAGATCACCTATCTATTGTTCCTATAAGTAAGAGGAAATTCCCTAGGTTATGTCTTTTCTTTCTCTGGATTTTTATGAGACCTAGATTAATTTATAACTTTTAAAATTTCTAAAAATTCTATCTTAAGGTTTTTCTTAACAAAGAATATTAATAATTTCTTATCTAGACTTATTTTATATTTTTATCAGACTTCCAGGTCCTTACTACAATTATATAATCCTACCTAAGCAATAAGGGTATATTGGTCATTTGGACAAATGTTCAGGGGCATTTTGGTCTTTTACCCTTGAGACCTAAATGTCATTTGTGAAATTATCCAAGGACATTTTGGTCACTTTCAAAAATATCCAAAGGTATTTATGTCATTTATCTACGGATGCGTATGCACAGATACAGGGAATATGGGGTGTTACAGGGGGTGCTTGACAAACGTTCCAAAGTGCGAGGCCAATGGATCCCTTATGATACTGATGCAATTAATCAATTTTTAGGGAATCCATTGATCTTGGAAGAGGGACAGCAATGTGAATACACTTCGAGGAGAAACATGATTTCAGGTTTTGATGAAGAGGCTATAGCTCAGTTACTTTGGTTCCCAAGCTGTGAATTTGATCGTAACATTACAGGGAAACGAGTACGACTTATGAGAACAAATATGAGCACTTTTACTCAAATCAGGATGACTTTTCCCTTAAGAAATATCCTTCCAAGTGATCATAACTCTGATATGACTTTACCAAAATGTCAGCTAGTTTACAGTTTTATAGAACAAATCAGTGTTGATGTGGCCCAGTTGATTTCAGATGCCCTTCATCAGTTTGTAATTACAGAATCTCCTAGGCACCTATTGAACCCAGAAAAATAAACAAAGCTCTAGGATTTCCATCCTTAATAACAAGATTATATAGGTTTTATGGAGTACAGGTCCTACCATCCAAAGCCATTCGACCTCCCATTAACAGGGCTTTTATTGAAAAATATTGTATATCAAGACAGGCTCAACAACCGCCATCATTGGAGTCCATCTCAGCTCACCATTAGAGGATGGAACTCCAGATGCACACATATATGCGTCATGAGACTGACCAACAAACCACCAACTACAGGGGGCCAAATGATTGAAAGCTTTTATCACTATACACTGCATCAGCAGCACCAGGATCTGAATCCCTTTCCTTGGCCTACCCCTGAACAATTCAGAACTAATGTTGCATGGCTTGGAGACAGGCCTATTTTTCAGGAGGAGGCAGGTCCTGTGCCTGATCAAGGTCTTTCGGCTAACCAAGGAGCTGCATATGAGCAAAGAGGAGAAGGAGCAGATGATGATGAAGACATGGTCCATGATCTTGCTGATTATCTCATTTGAGGAGACTGAGCTCCTCAGCTATGATCTTCAAAATTTGTGACATTGTCTTTATATTTTTTTCAGATTTGTATTTAAATTCAATACTTTATTTCCTTAATTACTATGTTGGAATTTTGCTTGGATAATTGAACGCGTTTATGATTTTTTTGGATATGAGCACTCTGATAGTGTACACAGAGGGTTCCTTCTTTTTGGAAAGTACACATCTTTTGATTAAATTTTGTTTTATTGACATAGTTGTAGAATAGATGTAAATCTTTTTGGGACTTAAAAAGAGAATTTTTTTTCTTGGACATAACATGTTTTGGAAAGAACCAACAGATAGTGTTTTTGAAAATTGCTTTTGAACTTGGATTAGAAC
This sequence comes from Glycine tomentella, assembly GCA_007407185.1. Classification (NCBI taxonomy): domain Eukaryota; kingdom Viridiplantae; phylum Streptophyta; class Magnoliopsida; order Fabales; family Fabaceae; genus Glycine; species Glycine tomentella. The sequence goes on along the minus strand of PYAF01004113.1, from coordinate 37,302 downwards.
ACAACAAAATGGTTTTTTTTTTTGGGAAACTTTAAGAATGAAAAGCAAATGAATGGCTTTCCAAATACCAAATGAAGGTAGATATTTTTACATGGACTTGATAACGAACAATTTTCGAACATTGATTTGATTTGAACATGGAAACAAGCCTGAAGCTTTAGTGACTGTGTGTACCCACATAAATTGCATTGAGTGTCCTCACTGATGCATTCTATAATTGATTTTGCATGAATTTCTAATTGTCATAACATGTGATGCATGGCTATGATTTAGGCCTTCTTTCTTTCTTGTACATTTTAAGACACTAGCCAAAAAACTATTGCAATACATAATGGTTTACCATTTGCTAGCCCTTTTAAGCCAAAACACTTATGATTTTTTTCGAACACTAACCTAGGATAAGAATTTCCTACCTTACCTTAGGCTAGGAGAGCAAAAGGGATTTTGTTGGGAACTTCTATCATTTGTGGTGGCTAATTTAATGAAAATACTTTGTTTTAAATGTGGCTATTCATGTAAATTAAAAAGATATAGAAAAGAAAGATCAAAAGAAGAAAAAAGGAAAAGGAAACAAGTTCCTTGTGAATAAATAAATATATGAATTATCTACATTATGTTATAGAGTGTTGTAAATTTTAAAAGTTGGGTGATTGGGATGTTGGTATAAGAAACATTGATAACTTGGTAAAAAAGGAAAGAAATAGGAAGTGATGATAGCTTGTTTTGTCTTTGTTTGCTCTCCTACTCTTAGGGTAACTTTGAATATCTAGAAAACCCAAGATTTCCTTCAAGCCAGGCCCAACCCTAAAAGACCCAAATGATCCATGATAATTATGTACTTGTCTTTGATTTGATGGGAAATGAACTGCAAAATTGATCTATGTCATATTAGTGTTAGAATTGAGAAGAAACACTTACTTGTGGGAGAATTAAACACCTTTGAGAGGTTTTCCTCTGTTGGAATCAATCAAGTGTTTTCTCTAATGTTCTTTAGAAATAAAATGTGAATTAATCTTAATCTCATTTGGTTTTGTGAATTTCATCTTTTGTGTCTTCATTTCTCATTGTTGATTATTTGAAAATGTTGTTCTTATCACTTTAAATGTTGTTTCTTTACAAAGCATGTTCATAAAATTTTGATATAGAAATATTGCAGCATTTTCCTTTATACTTCTAGTATTTGTAGTTTCTTTTTCCTTACATTGCTTAAGGACAAGTAAGATTCTAAGTTGGGAGTAGTTGATAAGTGTCATATTTTAGTTATTTTGGGGATTATAATGTTAGAACTTATCTTTTGATTTCAATAGTTTTTCTATAAATTTTCACTAATTCTAGTTGTTTTATATTTTGTACATTTATAAATGTTGTTTAAATTTGGAAGATTCATCCATTTAATTTTGATGTTTCGATGGGTATCTGTGGCATCCAAACAACCAAGACAAGATGAAATGGAAAAAAGGTCAATTTAAGTAATTTCCAGAAGTAAATTTCACCCAAGCTAGCAATCAGCTCGCCTGGGCTAATGAAATTTCTTCAGGATTAAGCAACAACTCGCTTGGGCGAGTTGATTTGACCTCCTCCACCATTTGATATAAATAGCCATCCAAGGAAGCCATAGGAGCGGACCAGAATGTGAAAAACACCATAGAAAACGCACAGGAAGGTGAGAGAAGAGAGAAAAAGAGAGGGAACTCTGCAAAAATGAACTGGGGATCACTTCCTTCATCATGTCTTCTGTTGATCTTGTGCTCTACACAATGATCGACTAGGTCCTCCAAAGAATTGGATGTAATCTTCGTACCCTTATGTATCTCTTTTGATATTTGATATATGTATGAATCTTTTCTACTCATTATTGGTGATTTCATTCTGTTCATAATGCTTGATTCTACTTTACCACTAGTTTCATGAAATCAGATTCTAAGTTTGACTGGAAAGTGCTCTCAGAATTTTAACTGAATGATTTTACTCTCTACGTTACGTTGCTAGGAATAGAGCATAACATTTTGATTGCAAATAACACTAGAATATGATTATAATGCTGGGTTATTTACTTCATATGCGAGGGATCAATATTAGGTAAATATCCTTAGGATTCTCGAATGTGAGGGATCGATTCGAGATGAATTAATGTGTGCATCAGTAATATTAGAAAATGATTCATATATGTTAATGTTAATTGGATACTGAGGGTATGAACGATGAAGTCCAATCCTACATTTTTCTTGAATTAATTTAATCTGTTTAAATTGTTTTCATAATTTTCTATATTTTTGATACACTAAATCCATTATTTCTGTAATTTCCTTAAACCCGTAATTCTGTTATTTTCATAACCCATGAAATCTCAATTATACTTGTTATATATAATTGTTAAACTATTACTTTTTATCTAGAAAAAATGAGTAGGTCAAGTCCCTGTGGAGACGATTTCTTATAAATTATGTAACCTGCAAAGACATTGGTACGCTTGTCAATAGTCTAACAGGCACCCAAGTGGGTTTTTAGGAACAAACATGATGAAAGTGGCATCATAGTTAGAAACAAAGCTAAATTGATTGTAAATGGTTACAACCAAGAGGAAGATATTGACTATAAATAAGCCTATGCTCCAGTAGCAAGGTTGGAAGTCATTAAATTGCTGCTTGCATTTGCAATTTTGATGGATTTCAAATTATTCCAAATGGAAGTAAAGAGTGTCTTTCTTAATGGTTATATAGAAGAGGAAATCTATGTTGATCAACCTCTTGATTTTTTTATTTTAAAATCCAAATCATGTTTTCTAACTAAAGAAAACTCTCTATGGCTTAAAGTAAGCTCCTAGGTCTTGGTATGAAAGATTGAACAACTTTTTTACTTAGTCAATCCTTCATAAGAGAACAAGTGGATAAAACATTGTTCATCAAGAAATCTGCCAACGACATATTACTAGTTCAAATATATGTTGATGATATTGTTTTTGGTTCAATCTTTATGCAAAATGAATTTAAAATGCCAATAATGGGAGAATTAACATTCTTTCTTGGACTTCAAGTGAAACAAATGAAGAATGAGACATTTCTTGGTTAAACAAAGTACTGCAATGAATTATCAAGAAATTTGACATGGAGAAAAGAAAGGATGTTGCAACTCCTATGACAATCATAACTTACATTGATTCAAATGAAAAATGCAAGAAGGTTGATGAGTCAAAATACAGAGGAATGATTGGATCACTATTGTACTTAACTGCAAGCTATCCAGATGTAATGTTAAGTGTGTGCTTATGTGCAAGATATCAAGCTAATCCAAAACAATCAAACCTCACAACAGTCAAGAGAATCATCAAATACCTTAAATCAACTCTAAAAGTTGGTCTATGGTATCCCAAAGGTGCATTACTGAATTTAATTGGTTACTCAAATTCTGATTTTGCAGGCTGCAAATTAGATAGGAAAAGCACAAGTTGAACATGCCATTTGTTGGGAAGTTCATTGATCTCATGACACTGCAAGAAACAATCTTGTGTTGCTCTATCAACAGCTGAGGTAGAGTACATTGCAACTGAGAGTTGTTGTGCTCAAAGCTTGTGGCTAAACCAACAAATACGAGACTTTGGTGTTGAATTGAAAGAAATTCCTTTGCTATATGACAACACAAGTGCTATCAACCTATCAAAAAATCCAATAATGCACTCAAGGACAAAGCATATAGGGATCAAACATCACTTTCTCAGAGATTACATTCAAAAGGGTAATTGCTCAATTGAGTTTATTGATACAAACAATTAATTGGGTGATATTTTTACTAAACCCCTTGCTAAAGATAGATTCTATGCTCTTAGGAACATGCTAGGAATTCTTGATGAATCTAATATCTCATAGCCTGCTTATGATGTGTCTGACTACATGAAATTCAACTCACAAATTCATTATGCATCACATTGGCTAAAAAATGAATTCTGATAAATGGCACTATTCATGCAGCGTAATTCTCTGTTGTAATCGATTACGCTTTTGTATTAATTGATTACTTGATGCTTAAAGGAAATTTCAAGTTAAAAACTCTCTTAAGTAATTGATTATGACAACATATTAATCGATTACTTGATGCTTAAAGACAATTTCGAGTTAAAAACTCTATGGAGTAATCGATTACGACAACGTACTAATCAATTACATGATGCTTAAGGGCTATTTTAAAATTAAAAACTCTCTGGAGTAATCGATTACGTCCTCGAATTAATCGATTACACTAAGCTCAGAGGCATACTTTGCCCTGAATAATCAATTACAAGGGATTTGTAATCAATTACTTATGGCATTTCTGCAAATCTACACAACTTTCAATGAAAAATAATTGACATTTTATCTCCAAATTCAAATTTTGGTTCAGTGAATCCAGACCACCTTGGAATTCGAGATAGTTGTTATCAAGATTTCAAAATTCAAATTTTAAACTTGAAACGCTTTATAAATTCATATTCCTAAGCCTAAAACTCCTCACACCTGAAATTCATTCTCTCCTTTAGCAAAACTGAGTTATCTTCTGCTCTGCCTTTTCCCCTTTTCAACCAAACCTCTGCATATCCTTTTTCCTAAAATCACCATGTCTCAACCATCTGCATCTAACAAAATCAAAACCAGCAAAAGGAAAGCAGACCATAGTTCTAAAGCTGCTAGGAACAAGTTAGATACTTGGTTCTCTACTAAGGTAGAAAGGAACAACTATATGCAATTCCATGCTACAAAGCTAGTGATGCCTCCAAAATACCCGGAGTTTGATTGGTTTGTATGTGAGGGATTCACATTCCCTGAGATGCTGCAAGCACAGGACCTAACAAAGCTATTGGAAATGAAGGGTACCTTTTACCCTGAATTGGTAAAAGCATTCTATACTTTTGCCAATGCTAGTATGGATGGTGTACTCTGATCCAAAGTGAATGGAGTGGCCATGGAAATTGATGACACTGTGTGGAATGCAGTGGTAGACATCTCTTGTGGAGGTGTTAGGAGGTTTGAAGAAGAAATTGGAGGTTACTCAAAGATGGATACCTAGAGAGGTATGTTGCTGAATCCAAATGCTCAAATAAGAAACAGATTGGGTGTTGGTAACATGACAGGAAAAGATAGGCTTCTTCACTACATCATTACTTTACATCCTTACACCTAGATCAACCAATCATGCACAGATCACTGATGATGATCTGCAACTGGTGTATGGGATAAAAATTAGAACTCAAATTAATTGGGTTCTAGTCATTGAGGAAACAATGATGAAGTCAAAGAGGCTGCTAAGCTATCAATTCCCCTATGTTGTCATCGTCTCAATGTTTATTGATTACTTTGGGATTGACATGTCAAATGAGATAGTTGACAACACCACCAACATCACCAACCTCATCTCTATAAAGCAACTCACCAAGATAGGATTGATGAAAACCCTAAATGGGTGGACAATGGCTGGAGCTCAAGCTCCTCAAGGAGTTGTTGATGAGGATCAAGAAGCTAATGAGGAAGAAGATGCTGAAGTTGGACCTGTTGAGCAGCAGTGGAGTCCTTTCGAATCTCTTAGGATTCAAAAGATAGATGTAATGATAGCTTTGCATCATGAACATTCAGCTGATGTTCATTCCTCTTTGGAAGACATCACCATTAGACTGGAGAGTATAGAGACTAGAATGATTCTTAGAGACTTTGATAATCTTTAGCTTAGTGGTTGTCTTGTTTAGCTTCTGGTTGTATTTCTCATTTTCATCAATGATCTTTGATATTTAACCTTCATGGCTGCACTTTTAGTCATTAATATAATTTTCTTTAATGGTTTTTAAATCTTCCTTTGCTTATTTCACTATTGCTGAAATATTTTGTTCTTGATAAGCCAAAAGAGGGAGAAAAATGAATATATGCATGAACATATGCAGGGTGTTGGGAGAATAAAAGAAAATAAGGGAAGAAAATAATAAACTTTTGCTCTGATTAAACTGAACATAAACATTGCTCTTAATCTAACATGATATGAGATTATATAAGAAAGGGGAGCAATACGCATGCTTATGATGTATAGAATTTATGCAAATAATACTTAACACCTAGTCTTGGCTAGAAGCTGATTCTTTTTCAGGTTTCATGTAAATGCTCCTAGAAACTCTCGCCTAAGAATAACACTAAGGATCAAGATGTTCAATTGAAGTTTGACATGATCAAAGCCAAAAAGAGGGACATTGTTAAAGTCAGAGGGAACTCTAGAGGATCAAGATGCTGAGTCTCTTAGTTAGTAAAGTATTTAGGCTTTTTACATGACAATTCAATTGATTGGTAGTTGTAATTTGTGTATGTCTAAGATGATACTTCTTGTGATCCATTGCATAAAGCTCATTCATGTTTTTGCATTCATGTTTTCATAAAAGCATAAATTATTTGAAAAATCTTTTCTGAAACATAAAGTTTTCATGATTTCATAAAAAGCCAAGTGTTCCATGTTTAAGTTTTGGAAAAACAATTTCTCACTTGTTTAATCAATTACCAACAAATGGTAATCTATTACTTAAGTTTTAAAGAACACTTTAATTGATTACAAAAGTATGGTAATCGATTACACTACACAAAATCACAGAATAGTCTTCCTGTGATAATCAATTACGATATTGTGGTAATCGATTACTTGACGCGTGTTTGAAACAAAGACTTCTTGTGATAATCGATTACATTGCAAAATAATCGATTACATAGCTCATAAATCTTTTCGAGAAAGTTCCAGAACACTTTAATTGATTAAATAAGTAATTAATCAACTACATAATTTAATTTAATCGATTACATTAGTGAATTAATCGTTTACTGACGCTTACAAACAATTTTTTATAAATAGTTGTTAGGTGTTTTGAAAAGACACAATGAATTATCAAAGTATTTTCACAAGTTTTCTGAAGAAAGAAAATATTTAAAGTGTTATTTTGAGTTAGTCCCACAAATCCTCAAGCTTCAAGATTTCTAAAGAGGATTTCTTTTTGGGCAAAGTACAAAAGAAGATTTTGGAAGGAAAGTTCTGAAATAGTTTTCTTTCATCGTTGATTCAAGTCTGGAAATCTTTTGCATACATAAGTAGTGGATCATCAGGTGGTTTCTTTCCATACAACTTGTTTGTAGATTCTTTTTGAATTTTTTTGTGTAACCATAACAATAGTTTTTCTTAAAGCTTTTCTAGAATAGATGTTTCTAGAGGTAAGAGTAGAGATAGGTTTTCTCTATGTCTTGATCACAGAGAATCTATGTGAGTTAGATATTTCGTTCTTGATCTAGGTGTGATTAAGAGTGGTTGTAAGGGCTTGTAAGAAACAGATTGTTATTAGTGGAACTCTAACTTATTGGTTAGAAGAACTGGATGTAGCTTCTCTAGGTTGAGAAGTAAAACAGTATAAATCTTTGAATTGACTACTTCATCTTTATCTTTTCTTGTGGTTATAACTTGTCATTCGTTGGAGCAACATTTCACAATCAACAGAAAGTTTTTTAATGCATTCTTTGAGGATTAATGGTTGATTGGTTGAAAGCTTTCTTGGACTGTTTTGTAATACAATCTTTTTAACTCTGATTGTTTAAGAATTTTTAATTGACCAAGATCAACCAATTCACCCCCTTCTTGGTTCTTGTGTGTTGTTCATACTGTTTTCAGTAAAAACCCCTCAAACACATTCTCCTTGTATGTAATCTGTATGTATCAAAATTAACCATGTGGGTATAGTTTGGATGTGAGAGATATGATATGGAGAACTCATGGAATGTGGGTAGCTTAGAGAAAGAGTCTCTAAGATGGTAGCCTGAAGAGGCTAAAGTGAAATAATACTTGGGTAGCTTGAAGAGGTGAAAAAATATTTGTATTGTCTCTCTCATGACCAAGTAGGTGTCATTGTTGAGTGGATTTTACTTCCCAAGAGTGAGAAGAATCATTTTGTGGATTAGACCCACCTAAAGAGGTGAAAAATACTTGGATTGTCTCTCCCATGGTGTTGTGGTTGAAATAGGATATCTCTAAACCAAGACCAGGTGTGGTGCTATAGCGAGGAAGATGTTTTGAAGTCCAACAAGTGGTTGACAGTTGTAAAATCTAGCATGTTGTTGATTGTGTTAGTGGAAATCTTGTTGTCACATATACGACATTTGTATCAAAACATTTTGAGCATTAGAATGACATATATTAGAATGCGTACGTAAGAAAGTTTTCATAACAAGCTTAATTGTTTTGTAAAATGACATATATGAACCAAATCATGTTTATGATAACAATAATAAGATTTCTTTAAAACAAATTCTATTATATGCATCAAAGTATGAAAGCTTTCATAAAACATGAAAACAATTTTGTGCATGAAAAACTGGAAACAACATTCTGAAGAATGTCTATTTGAGTATAGCATTCTAAGTAACAACATTTTGAGTACTGTAGTTAACACAACTTTGTGAGTGTTGAATCATCATTGCGTAATATGTGTTTTCAAAACAACTAAGAGATACATTTATCTATGTAATGATCTTTTGAACAAGAGAAAATTCATATTGACATTAGGTTCCTATAATCATATCAAACATTTAATAATGAGTGTTGAGACTAACCACTTAGAAAGTCAAACTCTCTAAGTGCTTGAATCTTTGTGTGAAGACTTTCTGAACACCAAGGTAATCTTGAGTAAAAATTTAGAAAGGTTAAAGTTTTAGGAAAATTTGCAAAATCACAATTCAACCCCTCATTCTTGTGGCATTCTAAACACTTCAGTGACTATACTTGAATTTCTTTGTCTCTTTTGATATTGTTATATGTGTGTGTGTGTGTGTGTGTGTGTGTGTGTGTGTGTGTGTGAGTGTATGTGTGTGTGTGTGTGTGTATGTATATTTGTGTTAATGTTAGTATCTTGCTTCTTTGCTTAATGCTTGTTGTGACTTGATCACCCATGGCATGATCTTAGGATGTGAATGATGTTGGCAAACACTTTATTGTTCCGAACTGAAATAAAATACCCATTAGGCTCAGTGTATAGGAATGGAGCTGAGTTTGTTGGTAATCTTTTGGTCACAACTAGTAATGTTGGTGCCTTTGTTAAGTTGTAGAGGGATCTTGGCTTAGGGAAGATTACTTAGACTTTTTTTTACCTTAGGAATTAGGACTAAGAATCTTCAATTGGCTGATTTTGACATTTAGACATGAATGGAGTATCTATTGTGCGTTCAATGCAAGAAGAAAGTAAAGTTGGTAAACTCTAACTCTGACAATGACTTTGTTATCTATTTTTAACTTCTATTACAACTTTTTTATTATTATAAAACCACAAAAATATCACCTTTTATTTATGTTATGCATTTGATCTATTTGAGTCCTTCACAAAACAAGCAAAATTTTATGTATTTACTGCTTTTTTGTAAGATTTATTAGCATTCATAGTAAACCCGTGAAATTACCCACTATTGAACAAGTCCATATAGAATCGATACTTAGACTTTCCATTTTATATTACTTGTGCGATTTTGTACGCTTGCCGACCCGTCAACACTTTTTCAAGTGAGAACGAGAATGATAAATTTCATTTGTTAAATCAAATAAACACTAATATTAATAAATGCATTTAAAGTTTTATTTAAGTTATGATGCTGGTGGACCACCACTATTCCCCCTGACACCACAACTGTAATGATTGTTAAACACATTCACACTATTGTCCCACCACAATTGTAATCATCGCCACCACCAACACTATATGACAAGTGATCAAATGTCAATAGTGTCACTCTAAAAGTGTTACACCAAATCAAAATCATTAATACAAAATCATCATACAATTTATCACACACACACACACATACATACACCTCTAGTTTAGGATGATGATGTACATCTCACTAACTTTTAGTTACCCCTTTAGCTTAGTGACATATAACTATTATTGCCTACTTAAAGTGGGTAATATTTTTCTCTTAAAATGAAATAAATCTTTTCCATTCCCTTTTAATTAATTCATTTGGAAGTTCATAAATCCTAATGTTGTATCTAAAGCAAGGTGCAAACTCTTATTCATTTCCATAAATCTCAAATCTCTCCCTTTATCTTCCCTTTCGTCATTGTTCACTTTGTTGTCAGTGACTATATATATCACCTTTATTAAAATTAAAATTAGGATGCACTATCTTAATTTTTTTACCATGTAATTACTAATCCAATCACGATGTCTAAAATATAATAATTTTTTCTTGTTAAATTGGTCGTCTTTATCTATAATTATCAACGTATATATATTCTCATTTTTTACATTTAAATATAGTGTTGTGTGCATGAGAATTGAAGAAACACTTTTAACAAAAAGATATTTAATGGTAAATAAATAGTTATCTATTTTTGTGTATATTTCAACGTAGTTAAAGATTTTACTATGCACTAAAAAGAATTGTAGATAAGAAAAATATTGTGCAAGATATATAGTTGTTGGTGATTTTTTTTTTAAAAAAAAGTGACAATTGCACAAGTATGGCTATAACACATGCAATTGGAGCCTGTAACAATTTTCTTTTCTTTAACATTGATTTTGATGAAATGATGACTTAACAAGTTGCTTGGATAACTAATCTTGCTACAAATTTCATTGGACCAACTATTACACCAAATGCTTCTTTTGTCCTAGTAAATGCACAACTACTTTTTCCTACGTATGCAACTTCCAGTACAAATTGGCTATTAGTAGCTTCCCATATACCATTATTGAATGAACCACACTTACCTTTTGGATTTCCAAAGCTAGCGAATTGGATATGTGAGATTATTTGCCCACCTTGGCATGATAGCTCTAACAATGCACCTTCCTCGACTTAGGCGCAAATAGTTCTAGTTGTCATGGTTTGGAGGGAAACATTTTGAGGATTTCCATCTATTTCTTCAAACAACAAAACCAATGTGTTATTGTCATTGTTCAAGAATGACCTTGGTACATGCATGTACCACCTTTGTGACAGATTGCAGCAATTGATGTTGCCTTTTTTGGTTACGTACTTTTCACGGTAGTCACAAGTGTCACTACATCCGTTGGTAGTAGTAATCCAAGATGTCCAATGACGACCCATGCTTTGTTTATTCATCCAAGCTTGTCCTTTACCCAAGCCTTGCAAGTCCACAACCATGGGATCCATTCCAGAAATAGCTTTGAAGTCAACCTTATACCAAGTCATAGGTTTCCCAATAGGATAAGATGAATTAAGGCACCATGATACACCAATACATGGTTGTGGATCATATAAATGCCATTTTTCACCATTCAAACCAACCTTGTAAGACCAAAGATTGGTTGACAAATCTATAGTCACATTATTTTTTCCAATCAAATGAATAGGACCACCGGTTATACCGATTTTATCTTATCAAAATTTGTGCCATAATTTGTAAGCTTGACATACAATGGCACTAAGAAAAGTTATGATGTTTGATCCCTCCTTCAAAGAAACTGGTGTCTCATATGTAAAATTTCTTCCCCATTGGCTAAATTTGTATCCTGCATTCCTTCCATTAACACAAGCATGAAGGGTGTGACCCATAGTGTTCACAAGAAGAGTTTCATTTCTCCAAATGGAAGTGTCATTGATATCAACACTAGTCATGTACCACAAGTAGTCACTAACATCAAAATTTAACTCCTTCTGCTCAAGAAGTTGATTTACTTTGAAACTATCTTTTCCATGTATAGTGTCTTTTTCTTTGGTATCCATGCCCAAGAAAGCTTAGTAGAAACATTATCACTCTTCTTCACCACTACCAAGGTCTGACTATTAACCTTTGCAGTGTTAAAAACTTCTTTGTTGCAACCATTAAGAATGGTCACAAACCAAGAAAGGATAAAGTATTTACCATCTTGTTGCAAGTCAATATTTGCATCGTTGTTATTGCTTTTATTGTTCAAGAAACAAAATCTTTCCCCATTTTCATTTTTATATGTTGTCAATGTGACTTCATTTCCATAATCCTTGTCATTCCTTGTCCCGTTCGTGATGATTTTTCCCCTTAATTTTATTGTTGCATGAAGTTGCTTAAAATATCCCTATTTGGGTTGATTCAAATTCACATACCCATCAAGTGGTGCGTCATAGTCATAACATGTTATCATATATAGGCCTCCTATTGTGCGACCAAAGTTAGTTCCTCTATAGTACATGTAGTAATTATTCAATATCCCCCAGTTTGGAAGAAATGTGAAACCGAGAAAGTTGAATCTTCAACACTCTTGTGGGGGATCCTTTTACCCATTTATGGAACCATCCAATCCAATTTTCGGTGAACATTTTGGGATTTTTGAGATTATTGGGTTTAAATTGGTCACAATGGTGCCCATTGCAAGTATTGATCATAGGTTGAGGATCATCGTGTTGCTGACACATGATCCAAAGGACACCAACATTTTGTGCTAAATTTATTTGTGCACACCATTTGATATATGTCTTCCCTATGTCTCCATAATATGTCATGATGTTTCCAAACTCATTTTCAATTTAAGCAAGAACAATGGGTCCTCCTTGTGATGCAAATCATTTTGCTTCTTTGGCCATGTTCTTAATCTTTGTAGTAAAAATTTGCATTTCGTTCTTGTAAATTGGGTTATCCATTCTCAGGTCAATCCTTGGCATATTGTGTAGCATAATGGGAAGCCTCCATAGTTCCATTTTGCACAAACATAAGGAACAATCCTTAGAATGACATACAAACCAACTTCTTGAACTAGCTTGAAAAATTTGACAAAATCCAAATTTTCTAAAAAATCATATTCATGTCGAACAAGTTCACGACGACCCCAAAACACGTAACTTTCAACAACATCAAGGCTCCCATCCTTTGACTTTTGTATGATATCAGGCCACATCTCCATTGTACTTCGTGGATAATGGACCGCATTGGAAAAAGTAATGCATCTTTCTCCATTAATAGTGAGAGAGTGTGCATCATAAGTAACCTCTGTAGCAAATTATGAGGCCATGAAAGCTAAGAAAATTAAGGTAATCCTAACCCACGAAAAAGAATCCATTGGGAACATTAATGCCTATTCAACCTTTTTTATTACTTCATTGGTAAAAGTGCAAGGTTTATATAGTAATGTTAGACACTTAAAATAGATAATGAATAACAAAAGTGAGTTTGTTGTCAAATTGAATTAGCTAGCTACTATGCATTTGTTGTTATGGAAAATACATGTAAAAAAGGATTAGAACAATGCAAATATAGATAAAATGTCCTTTGATAACTTTAATCTTATTCGTAAATATATATTCAACTACCTTTATTGATAAGTATGATTTGTATTGACTATATAATTTCTATTTTAGTTTGTTAAAATCTTTATTTCCATATTATTTACATTAACATGATTTCGGTCTTTGTTTGTTTGTTTTACTATTTTAGGATAGCCAAAGGTTGTTGATTAAATTGTGGGTGATGTGTTTGTTGTCTTATTGGAAATAATATGACATAAGATGCAATTTTTGTATACTATGTAAGTTGTCATTTCATTTTTTTACCTTGCAATTAAAACCTATCGATGTGAAATGTCTTTAATGTTAAGTTAATGTCATGTAACTCACTTTATTAGAAATGATGTATTATTCGCCTTCATTTGTTCATTCATTTTGATTGAAAATAATAATAAAAAAAATTCAAAAACACTGATCAGTTAGGTCTTTACAAAATTTAAGAATCAAAATCATAAATGTCAAAAAATTTATAAACTAAAAAATAGTCCACCACATGATTAATCTTGACCGCAACATATATTACAAGGGGACATATATGAAGTCATAAATCAACTTACTCAATGGTGAGGGAGCAAATCGACGGGCAATAGCATATTCAAACTCTGAAGAACAAAAAAGATAAATTAAATAAAAATTATTAAAAATGTATTTTATTTATTTTATTTTCTGCTTTCTTTGCCAGATATGCTTCACTATAATCCAGTCAATCCCTCCTACACTACGCTCCCCTCTCTGGTCTTAACCTCGTTGCAACTCCCACCACCACCACGTCAAACCTCCTCACTGTTACGTCACCATTGTTGCGTCTCAGTTGTCTCTGACTACTCCTCCTTGTTCAAGCTTGCTAACCTAAGCAAACCCCCTCTCCTCGTCACCATAGTGAGATCTGTCGTTGTCGTCTTGAGATTTTTAGTCCACTTAACACATCTACTTCACCGGTTCTATATCATTTTTTTTAGATTTTTTTCCATATCTGAGATAGATTGAGATTCGTCCTTCCTTTTGTGCCCTCCTTTTCCGTCTCATCCTTGCCGGCAACTTTGTTGAGTTCGTCACCGTGAGATCTGAGATCCGCTCCTCGCTGTCGCCTTTGACGACGACGCCTCCATAGGTTTGCTTTAGGAATTGACGCCTATTTTTCTTTTCTTTTATTTGTCTTCTCTTTGTTGGAATTTGCTTGCTTGTTTTGCTAATTAATTTTGATACTTGGTTTTTTTCGTTGTTCTTTTCTGAATTTCAATTCCCTAAATTGATTGGGAGAATTTGAAATGAATTAGTTTATTTTCTTTTAGATTGGTTGATTTTAAGCTAACAATTCCTAAATTTGAGGTTTTGTGATTTGGAATTTTGAATGGATTTAAATTTGGTATTTGGAATGAAACGAAAAAAATACCATTATGGGTGAAGATTATGGTTATGAGTTGACAAAATTGATGGATTAAGATTTAGAATTTGGTTTAAAATTTGAGATGAAATTGAATCTGAAAACTCATATATGAATAGTGTGGGATTCTGTATCGGTAATGAACGAGTTGAAGAAAAGTCGCGGGATTTGACCTTGGAGGAGTTGAAGAAAGAAAAAATAAAGATTTTTTTATCAATAAAATAAAATAAAAAATTTATTAAAAAAATTGGCCCATCCAATTTTCTTTCTTGAATCTCAGCCACCTAGCTAATATCTTATTAATATATCCTACGCTCAATTCTTGTTCCTCACGGGTGAGGAAGTAACCTCACGGCTTCGTATTAGACGTCACCCATATTATAATAGATACACTCTAGCATGCTGATCTCATGAAGTAAGTCAAAATAATTATAATTTAGCTGAATTCCTCTCCCGGTCCCAGCAGATCCTGGTCCACCAACCCCCCGAAGAGTTTTTTATACCAGGTTCCCTGCATTGCTTATTCATGTTTGTTAAAATACGAATAAAACGTGCAAGATTTTGGAAATTTTATCCCGCAAAAATCCTTTTTCCGAGTACCTGACGAATTAACATTTTAATAGGATTGTTGGTTAAGAAAAATAAACAATCATATATATATATATATATATATATATTATTGACCCATCCCAATAGTCTTTCACCATCCAACACCGAATTTTTCACTCAAACATACACAATTTTTTATTTTTACCAAAACATATATCTTATAATTTTTATTTACCAAAACATACATGTTTACTATTCACAATGTAAATTCGGGTTGGGAGGACCCGAATTTACACTGTAATTTTTTAAAAAAATTTCAAAACCCAGTTGAGAATTCGGTCCCCCCAACCCGAATTCTGAACTATTTTTTTTTTTAAGATAATAATAAATAAATAAAAAATTTGATTTGGAAATAATAAAATTAAAGAATATAAATAAGGAAAAATTAATTTTAAGTAGTATTTAAACACGCGTACTTACACATATTAATAATTTAATTTTGATAATTAATATTATAATACATAAACAGTAAACAAAAACAAAAGATTAAATTGGTTGACTAGAACTTCCAGGACGGTGAGGACATGTATTTTTTGAATGGCCTACTAGTCTGCAGATTGAGCAACGTTTTGGTTGACCTATTTCTCTGTCATCCATATTAGTATGTATTCTTGTTGATTTTGGTCGACCTTTTTTATCTCTCCTTTTGGCTGGATTGGCACATAATTGTGGTCCTTCATATGGTGGCCAATAATCGTGATGACGCATGCCTGCTAACGGGACTTTGTACACACTCGACACGTAGTCCAATGTGTACACTGGATGTACATATTGCAAGTAATCTATATTGATATACTTACATGCAGCAATGACATGTGCACATGGCATGTGTAGCTTTTGAGGCTTCCCACAATCACATGTTCTTTGATCCAGCCTCACAGTGAATTTTCCCATGCGACGCCTCTCTCTTGAATTCACTCTTTCCTCAACTTGAAACTCAAATCTTTGGCGGTCAAATTGCTGAACGAAGTGAGTGTTAGACTTAGTTTCTTCTTCGTTGATGAAGTTGTACGCAATGAGTGTGTAAACTTGTCGGGAGGCAATCATAGCATCAGCTTGAGTCCCACGGTCGACAAAATATTTAATCAACTTCTCATACGTGGCTTTAACCAAGGCAGTGATTGGAAAATTTCTGATTTTTTTTAGAACAGAGTTCACTGACTCTGCCAAATTAGTGGTCATGTGTCCCCATCGCTTTCCATCATCCCATGCCAAAGTCCATTGCTCCCTTGGAATTTGATCAAGCCAGGCAGTGCATAGTGGGTTGTCTTCTTGTAATAGGTAGTAATGACGAAAGAACTCTGGTTGGGTCATGGCATACCCTGTTGTTTAGAAAAAATATAAAAATGATTTTCAATTACATTAGAAAAAATTATGTGAAATAAAAATTTAGAAAATATCTTACCCATACTCAAGACGCTTTTCCTTTCGTCATCATTGTTAAATTGTTTTTTTGTAATTTTGCCCAATGTGTCGAATGCAGAACACGTGCGACGAGTTTTCTGTTGTCCACCCACTATCTGGTCGTCTGTATGCACTTTTGATTGACTGATGCCTATCAGAGATTAGGCATATACCATGTTGTGGTGTGACATGGGTTCTGATGTTTTGCAAAAAAAAGTGCCAATCATCTGTCGTCTCGCCCTCAACAATGGAAAACGCTAATGGGAATATATTGTTTGCCCCATCTTGTGCAACTGCAATTAATAGTGTCCCTTTGTTTCGTCCATAAAGCCATGTTCCATCAATTTGCACCATGGGTTTACAGAATTTAAACGCATCAATGCATGCCTTGAATGACCAAAAATGTCGACGGAATATGACCTTGTCTGGAATTGGTTGGCCCGACTCATCCAGTGCAGGTCTTGTTTCAATTTTGACAATTGTTCCAGGGACGAATAGTTGCAATGCTTGTAGATATTTGGGAAGTAGGTTGTATGACTCTTCCCAATTACCATATACCTTCTCGAGGGCCCATTGTTTTGCTTTCCATGCTTTTCGATATGTAATGGTGTAGCCGAATTCTTGTCTAATGAATGCGATGAATGTTG
>PYAF01004112.1:3690-19586 GCA_007407185.1 Glycine tomentella | reverse complement strand
GCTAGCATCTTTAACCCTAAAATTACAAGAAACTCCCAGGGTTAATTTTATTCGAAAAATTTCTCACAACGTGATTAGCTAAAATCAATCCTTGTCTCTGAATAAATTTCGTAACTTCCTAAATATCTTATTATTAACAAATATAATTCCTAACCATTTAAAATATTAATTCAAGGTACAAAATATTGGGGTGTTACACCTACACTATATCATCACCTACATCCTCACTCCAAGATCCACCAACCATGCAAAAGCCACAGATGATGATGTCCAAATTGTTTATGGATTAAAGAATGAAATCAGGTTAAATTGGATCCTTATACTTCAAGAGATCATGCAGAAATCCAAGAGATTGGTAAATTACCCCTTTCCTTATGTTGTATTAGTTTCAAGATTCATTGATTATTTTCAAGTGGATGTATCCAATGAAGTCATGGATCACACCAATGCAAGCAACAACCAAATAAAGGAAAAGCACCTCACTAAGCTTGGAATGGTGACGACACCATATGGCTGGCAAATGGCAGGCCAACCAGTTCCTTTGGCTGAAGAGGAAGGAGAAGAAGGAGATGATGAAGGAAATCAAATTGGAGATGCTGGAGAAGAACAAGAAGAAGTTGCACCATCTGAACCTCAATACTCTCAATTTGAATCTTTAATGATACAAAAGATGGATGCTTTATTCTCACTACATCATGAACAAAGAGATGAAGTTAATTCTTCATTAGAGGAACTTAAGACTAGGGTGAAGAACATAGAATCCAAGATTTTTAGGGATGAATCTAGGGACTTAGATTGATCTCTTTGTTCTAGTCTAAGTTTAATTGTGTTTTATGTTATGTTTTGTGTTTGAATATGTTAAGTTTGGTTCAGTTTTTATTTTTGTGGTTGACGTAATTTGTTCATTCTATGATTAATGAAGTATTTTCAATTTCCCTTTCTATTTGTGTATGCTTTAATTTCAATTTTTGAATTTGATATGCCAAATAGGGGGAGTAGTAAGATAGTTAGTGAGATAGTAAGAAAAATGAATGAAATGAAATGGGAGTAGTTAATGAATGAAATGAAAGTATGAAAATGTAAGTAGTAGAATGATAGAATGAATGTGAATTTGAAATGCTCAATATCATATTCATTTGAAATGACATATTGATATTGAACAATGAAATGCTCTGAATATGAGTTTTGATATTTTACATGCCCAATTAATTTGATGGCATATGTAATTGTGTTTAAGCTTGGTTCATTAGATAAAGCTTTATAATCCTCATTAGTCACTGATAATTCATGCATTCATACATTAATTTGATTAAGAATTAATCATGTGGTAATAATCAAAGTTATAGAAATTTATAAAGGCAATTAGGAATTATGTAAGGCATGTGTAGGTTTTCTGAAAAATGCCTTATGAACATTTTAATCGATTACCACTGGTTCGTAATTGATTAAATAAGCTTTACACAGAATCAGAAACTTTCTGTGATAATCGATTATCTTGGGAAATAATCGATTACATAAGCTTCTGCATAATTTTACACAACATGTTCATCTGGTTTAATCGATTACCAGATGTTAGTAATCGATTAAATGCGCATTGTTAAGTTTTAGGCATGGTCTGTGTTAATCGATTAAATGGGTACTTAATCGATTACACGTGTGCATTAAAAAATTGAGTTCATCTGGATTAATCGATTACAAGATGATTTAATCAATTATTCTCTTCGTGACAAAGTTCCAGATTTCTGATGGATGCTTTGATTTGTGAAATACACATTCTAAAGCTCTCAAGAGTACCCAAGGTTGAGATTAGTGAGATAATCAAACATGATGAGTATCATTAAGAGTTACTTGTGTTTTTAGTCTTGATTCTCAAGGATTGAAGATTTATTCAAGCTATTGCATAAAGAAAGCAATCAAGAAAGAGTTGTATTCATCTGTTTCATATAATCTCAAGTTGATTGAATTATTCATATCATTGTAATTGCTGAGTGTAACACCCTGAAATTTTAATAACTGCAAATGTATGGTCAAAATGTTTCTTATGAGTGTTAGGTTATGTGAGAGTTGATTGATCTATATTTAAGTTATTTGGGCGAAATATTAATTAGAGATATTACAAAAAAAGTTTGAAGAGAAATGACCATATTACCCTTCCCTTAAAGTAGAAAATACAAAAATGCTCTTGAGGTAAAAATTACGAAAATGTCCCTAGATATTTTGGTTAGATATTTTAAGAAGAAAATTACATGAATACCCTTGGATATTTTGAAAATTACAAAAATGCCCTTAAATCAAAATTACACAAATACCCTTATATATTTTGTTGAGATATTTTAGAATGAAAAGTACAATCATACCCCTAGGGTAAATGACAAATTACCATAGTACCCTTGAGGCTAGAATTACCAAGACACCTTTAGATATTTTGTGAAAGCTTGATGAAATTAAAGAATACTCTTGGATGGCAGATTATCAAAATACTTTGTGACAGAAAACCCTAGAATAGAATTTCTATGAATTTTATAAGGTAATAACTTTGAAACTTTATTCAGAAGAATTCAAGCATCAGAAAAATATGGAAAATGATAAATAAAATCTATGGAATTTTCTCTTAATTGTAGGATGTATAGACTTATTTAATAAAATGGTTTGGTAATTTTGATGATCAGAATTAGTATGGACCAATCAGAATTAAGATAAGAGCAGTCTTATATGTTAAGTCTGTGTAACACTTTGTATAGACTGTTTGTGAGCAATTTATACTGTAATTGAAGTCAGTTTCTGGAAAACTCTAGAGTTCTATTATTTAATATTATCCTTAGGTAGAAGAGTTCAAATCAAACTTTACTTCCTACTAGAAAATGCCATGTGTGAAGTAAAGATGAAACTAGATTCTTCTTCATTTAAAAGTGAGCATATGTATACAAAAAAAACCATACAATTTTCTCTTATTTAAAAGGAAATGAAATATGATATAAAAGGAGGAAAGGAAGATAAAATCTCCCCCTTGGCTAGAGCTAGTTCACGTGAGAGCAAGAAGAATGGGGAAGTTTCATGATCTTGGACAAGTGGAAGGACACTTGTAAAGGAAATCATTATGGCTTAGAAGATTTTTCTATAAAGTAAAAGAATAATAATGAACTTAGTTATGATATAATGGAATAAGGAGAAAATAAGTTAAGGTGGAACTAAATGAAATGAAACTAGCTAGGAAGGGCAATTATGTCCTTAAATATTATATCATTTTCCAACCACCATATAAAGGAAGGGGGGAACCTAAGTGGAAGTCATTTTCAAGACCACCCTTCTACAAAAAACCACACGTGAACTTCCTCTCCCACATCCCTTTCATTTCACTTTCATCCTCTCCTTTTCAAAGCTTAAATCAAGTAGGAAAAAGACCCCACCTTCTTCAAGAAATCACGTGTAAAGCTAGCAAACTAGGAAGAGAAAGGCAAGATTTCTAAGAGGTTACAAGGTATGTATTGGGAAGTTTTATGATAAAGATAGTTTAAGTGTTGCTTGTGTTTGAATAAATGCTTGAAGTTCTGTGTAGTATGACTTGTATCTGAGAAATTGTTGGACTTGAGTTATAGTTACATGATTGAGTGCTTGAATGAAGTTTTATGTGTCATTGAGTGTTTTTATGAATCTCTGTACATGAATGATATTTTGAGTTTCTATACATGAGTATCAAGCTGAGTTCTGTACTTGATTTATGTTGAATTTCTGAGTAAAGTATATGAGATAGTGATTGAAGACTGATGTTGAAAATAAATATGAGTTGATAAAATGAAAAGAGTTATGCATTAAGTGAATCAGATTCATGTGTCTCATGTGCATAAGAGTTGCCTTAGAGAGGAGGTGTGTCAGATAGCTGTAGGAACTGAGTTCGAGTGTTCAGATAAGAGAAGTCTGAGCTGGGGGTGACTTGGCAGTGGGGAAATCACGACACCCATGATGATCACATGAGTGTGGGTGAGAATCCTATTGCAACACTGTGAGACCCTGACTGATCGTTTCAGTTCTGTGCCACTGGGATGGGGCTATCTTGACTGTTGGTACCACATGATAAGAGTTAAGAGAATCATGCATCATGATAAGAGTCTAAGAGAATCATGCATCTTTGAGGATGTTGTTATGTATATCTGCATATTGAATATATTATGTTGCTTAAATTATGTTTATCATAAACTTACCTTGTAGTTTGTGTCTGTGGTTGACACTTGCTATGACCTCAATTTTATTCGGGCGAGCAAATGAACAACAAAGAGAGACCACTAGCTGTTTACAAGAAGAGGATTTTGTTTGAAGATGATATGTTTAAAGATGTGTTCTTTTGTTACAGAGTGTTTTGAATAAGTTGTACTATGTAATAAAACCAGTGTCTGTTTGTAATATTATTATATATATATTACTTCAGATTTATAAATATTACTCAGTAATGAAATTTACTTGGAGTAATATTTATAAATCAATAATAACAAGATGGTAAATTGAGGCGTTGCACTGAGGATTATAAATCGACTATATAGAATTTGTTCATCATACAAACATGGTTACAGCACAAGAGTAATTTGATTGGTGAAGGAAAGTGTTTTCTAATTGGTTTTGAATAGACACGATCCTTTGTCTTCCACTTTATAAATTTTTGAAAGGAAATTTTAAAACTCTGAGGTAAAACCAATTCACCCCCCTCTTGGTTTATTTGCATAAGTGTTAATTGTATTTTTCAGAGGTATCCCAAAAAACACGTCGAACATTTCCAAACCGATATTGGCAAAAAACTAGGGTTTTTTTTTTTGTTCAAGTTTTGCTATGGTTTTTCGTGCGAAATCAAATGAGGTTGGGTTTTGGCTAACATTGGTCTCTCTCATTTAGTCGGGCAAACAAAACTTTACCCAACCTAAAAAAAAAAACTTCTAGACCAAAATCCTAGCCGATGTCGGGCAAAAAAGATGATTAGTCGAGGTCTCCCAAAAAACATCACCAGACAGCGTCAATCGAACGTTTCCAGATCTATATTTGCACAAAACTAGGTTTTATTTTTTGTGCGAGTTTTGCTACGATTTTTCGTGCGAACTCAATGGAGGTTGGGTTTTGGCCGACATTAGCTTGCTCTCATATAGTCCACGAAAAAAAACCTTAGCCAACGTTGAAAAAAATATTCTAGACTGAAATTGATGAATCAATCATAGTCGACGATGGCCAAAAAGATTACAGGTCGAGGTCTCCAAAAAAGCATTAGTAGACAACGTCAAACGAACTTTTCCAAACCGATATTGGCAAACAACAAGGGTTTCTTTATTCATGCTATTTCAGCTAGGGTTTTTTTTTGTGTGAGTTTGGCTAGGTTTTTCGTGCGAACTCAACTAAGGTTGGGTTTTGGCCGACGTTGGCCTTCTCTCATTTAGCCATCCAAAAAAAATTAGTCGACCTCGAAAAAAAGTATTCTAGACCGAATTTGATGAAAAAAATACTAGCCGACGTTGGCAAAAAAAGATGATCGGTCGAGGTCTCCTAAAAAACATCACCAGACAACATCAATGTAACATTTGCAAACATATATTGGCAAAAAAACTAGGGTTTTTTTTTCATGCGAGTTTGGCTTGGGTTTTTCGTGTGAACCCAACTGAGGTGGGGTTTTGGCCGACATTGGCCAGCTCTCATTTAGTCGGCAAAAAACAACCTTATATGACCTTGAAAAAAAACTTCTAGACAAAAATTGATGAAAATAAATCCTAGTCGATGTTGGCTAAAAAGGATGACAGGTTGAGGTCTCCCAAATAGCATTACGTGACAACGACAACCTAATATTTCCTTACTGATATTGCCAAAAAATTAGGATTTTTTTTTTCGTGCAAGTTTTGCTACGATTTTTCGTGCGAACTCAACTGACGGTTGATTTTGGGCGACATTGGCTTGCTCTCATTTAGTCAGGCAATCAAAACTTTACCCGACTTCAAAAAAAACTTCTAGACTGAAATTGATTATAAAAGTCCTAGCCGATGTCGGGCATAAAAGATGATCGGCCGAGGTCTCCCAAAAAACATCACCAGACAACATCAATCGAACATTTGCAAACATATATTGGAAAAAAACTAGGGTTTTTTTCATGCGAGTTTGGCTTGGGTTTTTCGTGCGAACCCAACTGAGGTGGGGTTTTGGCCGACATTGGTCTGCTCTCATTTAGTCGGCAAAAAACAACCTTAGCTGACCTTGAAAAAAAATTCTAGCAGAAATTGATGAAAATAAATCCTAGCCGATGTCAGCTAAAAAGGATAACAAGTTGAGGTCTCCCAAATAGGATTACGGGACAATGACAACCTAACATTTCCTTATCGATATTGCCAAAAAATTAGGATTTTTTTTCGTGCGAGTTTTGCTACTGTTTTTCGTGCGAACTCAACTGAGGTTGGGTTTTGGCCAACATTGGCCTGCTCTCATTTAGTTGGGCAAACAAAACTTTAACTGACCTAAAAAAAAATCTTCTAGACCAAAATTGATTATAAAATCCTAGTCGATGTTGGGCAAAAAAGATGACCGACCGAGGTCTCCAAAAAAACATCACCAGACAGCGTCAATCGAACATTTTTGAATCGATATTGGCAAAAAACTAGGGAGTTTTCTTGTGCGAGTTTTGCTACCATTTTTCGTGCGAACTCAACTGAGGTTGGATTTTGGGCGACATTGGCCTGCTGTCATTTAGTTGAGCAAACAAAACTTTAGCCGACCTCGAAAAAAAAACTTCTAGACTAAAATTGATGAAAAAAAATCCTAGCCAACGTCGGCGAAAAAAGATGACTTGTTGACGTCTCAGAAATAACATTACCGAACAACGTCAACATAACATTTCCATACCGATATTGGCAAAAAAATTAGTTTTTTTTAATGCGAGTTCAGCTAGGGTTTTTTCGTGCGAACTCAACTGAGGTTGGATTTTTCCCGACATTGGCATTCTCTCATTTAGTCGTCCAAAAAGAAAAACTTTAGTCGACCTCAAAAGAAAAATTCTAGACCAAAATTGATGAAAAAATACTATTCGACGTCAGCAAAAAGCGATGATCGGTCGAGGTCTCCCCAAAAAAGATCACCAGACAACATCAATTAAACATAAGCAAACATATATTGGGAAAAAAACTAGGGTTTTTTTTGTGCGAGTTTGGCTTGGGTTTTTTGTGCGAACTCAGTTGAGGTTGGGTTTTGGCCGACATTGGCTCTCATTTAGTCGGCAAAAAACAACCTTAACCGATGTCGAAAGAAAAAATTCTACAAAGAAATTGATGAAAATAAATCCTTGTTGATGTCGGCTAAAAAGGATGATTGTTGAGGTCTCCCAAATAGCATTACGGGACAACGATAGCCAAATATTTCCTTACCAATATTTCCAAAAAATTAGGATTTTTTTTCGTGCGAGTTTGACTAGGATATTTCGTGTTACCTTAACTGAGGTTGGGTTTTGGCTGACATTGGCTTTCTATCATTTAGTCGACCAAAAAAACCTTAGCTGACAGAAAAAAAAAACTCGAGAAGAAAATTGATGAAAAAATATCCTAGCCAATGTCGGCAAAAAATGATGACCAGTCGAGGTCTCCCAGAAAACATCACAAGACAGCGTTAGTCGAACATTTCCAAACCGATATTGGCAAAAAACTAGGGTTTTGTTTAGGTGCGAGTTTTACTACGGGTTTTCGTGCGAACTCAACTGAGGTTGGATTTTGGCCGACATTGGCCTGCTCTCATTTAGTTGGGCAAACAAAACTTTACCCGACCTCAAACAAAAGACTTCTAGACCAAAATTGATTATAAAAATCCTAGCCGATGTCGGGAAAAAAAGATGACTGGTTGAGGTCTCCCAAAAAACATCACTAGACAACGTCAATCGAACATTTCCAAATCGATATTGGCAAAAAACTAGGGTTTTTTTCGTGCGACTTTTGCTACGGTTTTTCATGCGAACTCAACTGAGGTTGGGTTTTGGCCGACATTGGCCTGCTCTCATATAGTCCGCGAAAAAAAACCTTAGCCGACGTTGAAAAAAATATTCTAGACCCAAAATTGATGAAAAAATCATAGCCGACGATGGCCAAAAAGATTATCGGTCGAGGTCTCAAAAAAAGCATCAGTAGACAATGTCAATCAAACTTTTCCAAACTGATATTGGCAAACAACAAGAGTTTCTTTATTCATGCTATTTCAGCTAGGGTATTTTTGTGTGAGTTTGGCTAGTGTTTTTCGTGTGAATTTTGATACGGTTTTTCGTGTGAACTCAACTGAGGTTGGGTTTTGGCTGACATTGGCCTGCTCTCATTTAGTCGAGCAAATAAAAAAAAAAACTTCTAGACGAAATTGATTATAAAAAACCTAGCCAATGTCGGGCAAAAAAAGATGCCCGGTCGAGGTCTAAAAAAAACATCACCAAACAACATCAATCGAACATTTGCAAACATATATTGGCCAAAAAAATTGGGTTTTTTTTCATGCAACTTTTGCTACGATTTTTCGTGCGAACTCAGCTGAGGTTGGTTTTGGATGACATTTTCCTATCTTATTTAGTTGGGCAAAGAAAACTTTACCCAACCTCAAAATAAAAAAACTTCTAGACTGAAATTGATTATAAAAAACCTAGCCATGTTGGGCAAAAAAGATGACCAGTCGAGGTCTCCCGAAAAACATCACCAAATAGCGTCAATCTAACTTTTCCAAACCAATATTGGTATAAAATGAGGATTTCTTTTTTCGTGGGATACAACTAGGATTTTTCGTGCGAACTGAACTGAGGTTGGGTTCTGGCCGACATTTGCTTGCTCTCATTTAGTAGGCTAAAACAACCTTGGCTGACATCAAAAAAATATTTCAGACCGAAATTGATGAAAAAATATCCTAGTTGATATCGACAAAAAAGATAACCGATGGAGGTCTCCCAAACAACATCACTCGAAAACGTCAATCGAACAATAACAATTCCAAACCAATTATTGCAAAAACTATGGTTTTTTCGTGCGAGTTCGGCTAGGGTTTCTTTTTCGTGTGAGTTTGGATAAGGTGTTTCATGCGAACTCAACAGAGGTTTAGATTCTATCTGGGTTATTGTGAATATATAATGAACACTTATGCAAATAACCAAGAGGGGGTGAATTGGTTTTTCCTCAGAGTTTTTAAAATTTAAAACAAATTTTAAACACAATGAAAGTCTTTGAAAGAAGGATCGTATCTTAAACAAATTAAGTAATCAAACTTTTAAAATCAACCTTTGTCTCAATCAAACCACTCTTGAGCAACAACCTTACTTGTGATATGAACAAACATAATACTTCAAGAACAATATAAATATGAATAGAAATATACAATCATACACAAGATTTATACTGGTTCACCTCTCAACCCCAGAGGCTACATCCAGTTTACTTCTAATCAATCTTGATTAGAGTTTCCACTATAACAAATATAATATCTTTACAAGCTTACAAAGATCTCTCTTACCCTTCCTAGGTAAAATTCAAAATCTAAACCTATAGACTTTTCAAAAGATCTAAGAACTAGAGATCCCTTCTCTGTTCTAACCACTAGAAACCTATCTAGCAAAGCTTTAAAGATCACTATTTATTATATGAACAATCAACAATAAAACAAACATTTTTAATCAAACAATTGATTCAAGAAAGATATCACTTTAATTTCCTCAGTGCAATGAACAAATTTAAATGATCAAATCAGACTGAGAATGAATGCCATGATCTTTCTTAATGAAATCTTTTGACCAAAATGCTTGAACACAAGCTTCACATGGAGTAGATGACTCAACAAATGAAAATCTCCATGACCCTTGAATCTAATTTGAATTTATGTTTCTAATATGCCTTTGTGATTGTAGAACTCTCAGAAAGTGATTTTTTGCAAGGCGTCTTCGAAAACCCAAGGAACTGTTTAAACATAATAAGCTCCTTCTATTTATAAGAAACAGAATTAACTACCTGTAATCGATTATTCCGTAAGTGTAATCGATTATTTTAACTCAAGTAATCGATTAAAATTCTAAAATAATCGATTAAAGTGTTCATCAGAAATCTGGAAAAAATCTTAAGAACAAATAATCGATTAACCCTTCTTGTAATCGATTATTCCAAGTGTCAGGATTTTCTGATACACTAATGTAATCGATTAATGTCTCAAATAATCGATTATCATAGGAAGTGTGAAAAACTCATCAATGCATATTTAATTGATTACAACAATCTGGTAATCGATTAAACCATATAAAAATGCTTCTAAGAATTATGCAGATACTTAGATAATCGATTATTTCGTGAAGTAATCGATTATCACAGAACGACTTAAACTAAGTCAGACTAATTTAATCAATTACGAATTATTGGTAATCGATTAAAGTGTTCATATGACAATATGCAGTTCTGGTTACATGTATTTAATTGATTATATCATATTGGTAATCGATTAAAACAGTGAAAAATACTTTTTATGAAAACCTTAATGCCTTAATTTCATATCAATTGATTAATGATTTCATATGACTTAATCATGAATTAATGAATGAATGAATACATGACTTAATCAACCTAAGTGAGGAATAAGAGGTTATAATTTCTTGAACCAAGCTTTGAACAAAATACATATGCCATCGATTTGAGTGGGCATGTAAAACCAAACTTATAATCTTCCTCAACTTGATTCTTCATGATCTTCTTCATTTTTAACATATTGTTGACAAATTAACCAAATCTTCTCACTTTATCCCCATCAATATCAGATTTTCCTTAGAGAAGTTGACCTCCCTGTATATTAGTGAGATTGTCAGATTACATGGCATGTTGTCTAGCATAGTATCTGATAAAGATCCTAGATTCACCTCTAGATTTTGGGAGAGTCTGAACAAAGCGTTGGGAACCAAGCTTAGGCTCAGTTCAGCTTACCACCCTCAAATAGATGGTTAGACTGAACGAACCATTTAGACTTTAGAGGACCTTTTAAGGGCGTGTGTTTTAGAACAAGAGGGTAGTTGGGAGAGTTTTCTGCCATTGATAGAGTTTACCTATAACAATAGTTTTCATTCTACCATTGGTATGGCTCCCTACGAAGCTCTGTATGGTAGGAGGTGTAGGACACCCTTGTGTTGGCTAGAACTTGAAGAGAACCTCATTTTATGACCTGAAGTGGTACAACAAACCACTGAGAAGGTCAAGTTGATCCAAGAGAGAATGAGGACTGCTCAGAGTAGGCAGAAGAGCTATCAGGATAAGAGGAGGAAAGACCTAGAATTTGAGGTTGGTGATCATGTATTCTTGAGAGTTACTTTGTGGACTGTGGTTGGTAGAGCATTGAAATCTCGAAAAACTCACACCTCGTTTTATTGGTCCCTTCCAAATTCTCAAACGAGTCGGCCCTATAGCATATCAAATTGCATTATCTCTGTCCCTTTCTAATCTTCATAATGTCTTCCATGTGTCCCAACTGTGTAAATATGTCCATGATCCTTCTCATGTGGTCGAGTTAGATGACGTTTAAGTATATTAAAACTTGACATATGAAACATTGACTTTGAGGATCGAAGATTGGCGAATGAAGCACTTAAGGGGGAAAGAGATTCCTTTGGTTAAGGTGATGTGGGGAGGTATATCAGGAGAGGATGCAACATGGGAGCTAGAGAGTCTGATGCGAGAAGCCTGTCCAGCCTTGTTTGAGTCAGGTAAATTTCGGGGACAAAATTTCTAAAAGGGTTGGAGAGTTTTAACACCCTAAAATTTCGATAATCGAAAATAGATATTTAATGCATTTGTTGTGTTATTTGATTGTTTGATTAATTTAGATTGGTTGCGTTGTTGTGCATATTACCCTAATGCACTTGTTTGGCATGACAGTTAAGCTATTGAAAGTTTGTTTGATTTATGTGTGTAATGCGAGAGTGATAGTTTGATCCATGACCTGCTTCTGTAAAACTACATTTTTGGATTTGTTAACCGTTGGATCGTCCTCAAATTTTGATAATATCTTCCTAACTCATCCATGCATCTTTTGACCATTGGAATCTTAAAGATGACGACTTTTGATGCCGTGTAATAAATGCCATATTTCAGTTAAAATCATGTTTCAAATGTTGGCACTTATCTTTCGATTTCAATAAACTTTGTCTATAAACTTGCCCTAAAACCTAGTTACATAGTATTTTGTTACTTGTATGAATGTTGTTTTCATATTTTGGGAAGATTTGTCCAATCATATTTTGCATTTTGATAGATTCGAGGAATTCCGAAGCTTCCAAACAAGCAAAGCAAGCAAGAAGGGACTAAAAAGCAAACTTGGGAGGTACTACAAGTAAAATGGCCCACAAACTCATCCAAGCCCAAAGCTTTCTTCAGCATTAAGATTCTAACTCGCCTAGGTGAGCTCCTCAAGTGCATTTGGCTCGCCCAGGCGAGGACCAAGTTCCAAGGTGATAACATTAGCTCGCCCAGGCGAGCAAACATAGGCCAAACTACTCGCTTGGGCGAGTGAAGCAGGCAGGAGATGGAAATCTATAAATAGGCCACAAAATTAGAGGAGAAAGAAGGGCATTCTTCAGTCCTTTACTTCCTTAGCTTGTTTCTTAGTTTAGGAACTTAAATAAATAGTAGTAGGGAGGTAAGGGAAAGTGAGAGAAGTGAGGATTAGTGTGGAAACTCTGCCAGAAAGAAGCAGTGATGGGGCCCTTCATCAATTCTTCTTTTGAGGTTATCTCCACTATGAGTAGCTAGCTTCTCTGAGGATTGGATGTAATCTTCTTAACCCTATGCATCTCTTTTAATATTTATTTATGCATGAATCGTTTCTATTCCTCATTGGTAATTTCATTTTGTCCTTAATGCTATTCTACTTGATTACTAGTTTCATGAATTTAACCCCAAGTGAGACTGGAAAGTAATCTTAGGGTTTGAACTGAATGATTTTATTCATTACGTTACATTGCTATGAATAGGTCATCGTTTTGATTGCAAAAAGCACATGATTATGATTCTTAATGCTGGGGTATTTACTTCATAGCGAAGGATCGATATTCGGTAGATATCCTTAGAACTCGAATGCGAGGGATCGATTCGGGGTATAATAGTGTGCATCAATAAAGATAGAAATTGATTTATGCATGATAAAATTAAATGGATATAAAAGGATAATCCCACTTTCTCATAATTATATTTCATTTTTGCTAAGTTTAGTTATCTTCCGTTACTTTATTAAACAAATGAAATTCCGCTCATCCTACTTGTACATAACTATTGAACTGTCGAATTATATTTGGATTAACTGAGTAGCTCAAGTCCCTGTAGAGACGATTTTATAAATTTTTGTAACTTACAACGACAAATCGGTATGCTTGCCGAGAGTCTAACACCTTACTAAGCGCGACCAGCGCTCTGAGCAGGAACTGCTATAGCGTTGAGCGGGACAGTGCGTGCTGAGCGAGACTGTCGAATTATAAATACATCCATCAGCGCTGAAAACACGATTTTCTGTCTCCTCTCTAAACTCACCCAAAGCCCTATAACTTCTCTCTCCAAATCCTTCTTTCTTGGTTTCCTTGAGGTAATCTTAGTTTCCTTTGTCTTCTCCTAGCTCGTTTAAGCTTCTCTTAGTGTCTCTTGTGTTTTCGGTACCATTGTTGGGAGTTTTACACATCCTTTGAAAACCCTTTGAAAATGAAATGTTGTAAAAGTCTCCTTTTTATGAAATTGATGTCATTTCTGTGATTGTTGTTGATCCCCGGTGACATTGGTGTGGTTGGAATTTCAAAATGATGTCTTTTGATGTGAACTCCCAAAACATCGTTTAGCCCCTTTTTGATTTGAGTGGGTATTTGACCGCAAATGTAATATTAATCTTATGTTAGGAATCTATGCTAAATTGTCTTCGATTTGGCATATAGAGCTCTGCGTTTGGATGAAAACATGCATATTGAAGGACCCCAAAACAACACGCAAGGCTTTACTGGGAGAAATCCTAGTTAGGTAAGGGGAATTTATTATTTAGCTATAGTTTTGATACCATAGTTGGGGGTCAGGGAGTCCAACTATGAGGATAACTGCCTGTCCCTGCTATGTGCTGGTTTTTCAAGAAAAACTACGTTTTTAACTAATGGGATGCGATGCATTTATGATTAACGTGTGTTTATCTCTGTGCATACTTGTTTTCAAGAAACAAATGATGTTTTTAACTAATGGGATGCGATTAATTTATTATTGATGTTTATGATGATAATGTTGAAATGAAATGATATTGATATTTATGATGATGATGATGATAATGTTGAAATGAGATGAGTTTGATATGTATGATGATGAGATTGAGATGATGCGATGTTGATGTTGATAATGACATTGATGAAAGATAATATTCATGTGAACAATGTCATTGTGTGATGTGGATATAAATGGATACCCATGGGGGGTGCATGACGGGTTACCCTTGCGAGGAAGAATGTGTTCCTAGCCAGGTCATGCATTGATGGTGCCTATGGTTGTATGTTTTATATGTCCACGTGGGATATATGTTAGTATATGGATGTCCTAGAGACAATCTTTTCATTAGATTAGGATGTACATGTACTTTTCATACTGTCATGAATAAATTATAAGCGCTCTTTATCTTGTTTCATATTCTGTCTTGATATCGTTATTAACAAATGAGTAACTGGATAAAACCCTTGGAATAGAATAGGTATCTCTTGAGTATCAGTGATGGGATCACGATCATAAGGATTCAAGGATACCAAATGTCTACTCCTAAATTTTATGTTCCTAGTCTAGAGACACTGAGAATGGGGATCAGTGATCTCGGGTAAGACTAGCACGACTTATCTACTTGAATGCAGATACAAGGTAAAGACCTCATGAGCTATAGATGTAACGCCTCTATTGGCTCTCTCGTGCTTGATTGATTTTAATTAAAAACGCGTGTCCACTTTGTATTAAAATGATCTTAGTTGTAAACTTTTTTCACGAAAATTCTTTTTGCCTTGCTTACTAATTTTATGATCCATAAATAGCGTAAACGATTTTCCTTACCACGATTCATTTATAATAAGAATATAGTCCATGATACAGTCCAAAGTCGGTTTTCCAAAATAATATAATGACTGTCTATTACAAATTACATGCCATATGAAATTACAAAATTACAGCCAACAGTTCATCAAAACTTCTTCAACATCCTTCATCTACAGCTCATGCTTTCCTATTCCTCTGCTCGCCCAAATGAATTGGGGTCATCACAGGTGTCAACCACAGACACAACTCGGGTAAGTTTATGACAAACATAGTTTGAATAATATACACACAGATAGATAAAATCTTAATCATAAAAAGGCCACACAACTTATACAGTGTACAGATCATCATACATATACCCATTATGCGATGTATAAGATGCATGCTCGTCTTTTTATATGATGCATGACTGAGATCTCAGGTTATTAAATCATCAACAGTGGCTACAGTCAAGATAGCCCCATCCCAGTGGCACACCTATCCATTCAGTCGGGGTAGGGCAGGGGCGCGTAGGAATGTCACCTCCACCTATGTGATCATCATGGTGTTGTGGTCCTCCCTGAAACACACTACCCTCCAGTTCAATCTCTGAACGCATAGACTCGGTTTAGCTATCTGACAAACAACTCCACGGATTAGCCCCCGCCAGGCATAACTCCACAGATTAACCCCCGCCAGGCATATGCGTATGAAATGCATGAATGATTCATTTTATCAAGTCTTTAAACATCTTCACAACTCATGGCATATACTTTTTAGAACAACTCATAAAGCTTATTTCCACCATCATAAAACTTTACACCACAATCTCATCATACAGCCATGATTCACCACAACTCTTGGAATCCATAAATAATCACC
>PYAF01004111.1:37384-57471 GCA_007407185.1 Glycine tomentella | reverse complement strand
TGGGGTTATTGGTCCGATTTTAATTAGCATCGCAGTATCGTATTATGTGAACATGTTGGGAAAAGATTTTGAGAAAATGTTTTGGAAAAATTTAATCACGATTTCTATACTATGTTTCCAAAACGGATTTTAATAAGTCTTCCGCTGAAAACTCTATTACCAAGATGAGTAACAACCGGAGTACTACGGGGTGTTACAATGCAGCAGTGATATTCTCCTGGAGCTTTTCATATTCGAAGGTCCATTTCACAATCCCCCCATTTTCCTTATCAATCACTTGTAATGTGCCCCTTAAACTCTTGTAACCTTCACTAATTTCCCCATCAAAGAGGCTGTATGATATTGTCTTGTTATCATCATCTATAGCTTCAATTTTCTCCTTAGCACTTGTTTTTCTACCTTCTGCATGGTTTCACAAATATATTTTGTCACAAAAATGAAAATAAAAGTTAAATGAGTTTAATATGTATATAATTCAATTAATGTAAAAGTTTTTACTGTTTTAATCAATTAAACGTTATGTCTGTTGTAACTTTTCAAATAGGTTTAATTGCACATTTTACTACGTAGCTTTTATTATTTTGTTACTCAAGTGTCTTTTTGTAAAATTTATCACTCAAGTTTTCAGTTTTTGTGTATTTTACCAATAATAACATGACACTAAAAAATGACATTTTTTGCAAATTGACATTACCAATATGATAAAATACATAAAAATTAAAAATTTAGTCATAAAATTTGAAAAAAAAAAAAAAAGCTTAAGTGATAAAATATGCAAGAATTAAAAACTTGATCGAATGAGTGATAAAATTCACATAAAAAAATTGGATGGTAAAATTGACAGGATGATAATGGTTACATGATAAAATATGCTATTAAACCTTTAAAATATTATTAGATGCCAGTGTTGAAAACACAATCAGTACATGTCTACCTTTACACAATAATTAATATATATAGCTTTCAATTAATTAATTTGAGTAATATAATTTTCAAACGTATAACAAATTACCTATGGTAAAGTCCCAGTGTTTGACTGAACCAACATTTTCCCAGTCACCTTCATGCACTTTAGCTCCATGTACTCTTTCTGTAGACATGTTAGGAACATGATGAATTTGCTTTCTAAAGACGTGGTAGAACTTAGCTGCAGGTGCTTGAATCTCTACTTCAGTCTCCACTTTCCCACCCAGAACCATGTCTCTACTCTCAAAAAATTCAGAGAAAAAAGAATCCAGATTTCTTCTAAAGGAAGGAAATTTGCTTAAATAGAAGGTTGTGATTTGACTAAAATTAATTATTGATTTAACACCTCTATCAAATGACGGGTTTTGGATTGCGTGCATTATATATCAATTTATTTTACTAACTATTGTCTAAGTTACAAATTAATAAATAAAATATTATAAAAAATTATGGTGGAATTATATTAATAATAAAAAGTTGGATTTATTAATATTTTTTATTTTGAATTCTTCAGATGTTATCTTTGGAATTAATAATAGGATTAAAATATGTTTTTCTTCTTCATAAATATGAAAATGTTTGGAATCCATCCTGTAAAATTTTTAGTATGTTTTTCGTCCTCACAAAATTAGAGTATGTTATTTTTTTAAGCTCAAAGCAAGGTTCAGACATCCAAACTTATGTGCATGAATTTTTTACATCGGTTATATGGACAACCGATGTTAAAAAAAATCAGATTTTGCACCAATCATATAAAATAAATTAAATGTACATCAGTTATACTGTAAAAAGTTGTCATCGTAAGCATATACATCTAAGTAAAAAAATAATACATTTTAATTTTGTAAGGACGAAAAATATTGCAAATTTTCCAGAATGGGTTTCAAACATTTTCATAATTATGAGGATGAAAAATATACTTTAATCTAATAACAATTAATAAAAATGATATAAAAAATAAGTCAAAATAATTATTCTTTTGAAACATCTAAAACTTAATCTATTAATTGGACATCATAAGTAGGGTGGGCATGGATTGAATTTTTTAATCTATATCCATAGTTTTTTCAAAAATAATTTAGATTCAAGATCCAATCTATTTAAATGGATATGGATTTGGTCATATCCAATTTATATCCACTTAAATGTTATAAATATTTTTATTTTTTACAAATTTTAGTTATTTAATGCTAAAATGTAAAAATTTAATACTTATCCATTTAAGAGCTATTTTCAATCGACCTTAGTCAAGATTATTTTCGATCGATCTTGGTTAGTATATTTTTGGCCTACCTTAACCAAGGAAATTTGGACAGATATTGGTCCAGACATGTTTAGACCAATATCAACTAGGACTATTTTTTGGCTGACATCAGTTAGTGCATTTTCAGTCGACATTGGTCAAGGAAGCTTTTGGTCGATCTTAGGTAGGATTACTTTTTGGTTGAGACCGGCTAAAGTTTTTAGTCAATATTGGTCAATGATATTTTTTGGCCGACATTGACTAGGGTTTTTCGATCAACATCGATCGTGACTAGTTTTTGGCCGATATCGGTTAGAGTTTTTGTGGCTAACATCGATAAGTTTTTTTTTGCCGATGTCGATCGTTGATATTTTTTGGCCAACATTGACCATGACTATTTCTTTTGGCAGAAGTTAGCTAGGGATATTTTTTGTTGACATCAACTTGGGTTTTTTTGATCGGCGTCAATTGGGGAATATTTTGACCAACGTCAACTATGTTTTTTTGGCTGATGTCGGTTGATGATGTTTTTCAGCCAATGTCGATCAATGATGTTTTTCAGCCGATGTCAGCCAAAAAATAGTTTCATCTGATGTCGATCAAAAAAATCCTTGCCAGCATCGAGCGAAAATCTACCTGACATCGATAAACAAATAATCTCAATAGACATCGACAAAATAACCTAGCTGATGTCAACCAAACAATGGTCTCGACTAATGTCGGCAAAAAATATTTTGGATGTCATCAGCCAAAAAATAGTCCCAATCAATTTTCGCTAAAAAATCCTTACCAACATTAATCGAAAAATAGGCTCAATCGTTGGTGGCTTAAAATCATCATTAGTTGATGTCGATCAAAATAACTCTAGATAACATCGATAAAAAATGACTTCTAACAAAGTTAACCAAAAAATCTAGTCATCATTGTTCAAAAAATTGTATTAAATTTAAACAAATATTTAATCCATATCCAATTCATATTCAATTAATTGAATTATATTTAAATTTAAAAAAATTAAATTTGGATATGAAACTAATCTATTTAAATGAATTTAAAATAGATTAGATTTGATTAATATTAATTATTTTATAGATATGATTTTTTTTCACAATTCTAATGATAAGACAGCTATAAACCTTGAATACTTGCCAATTGGCATTAAAATATGAAAAATGTTGCTGGACCAAATATTCGCTTACATAATATTGATTAGACAATGTTTTTCGTGTATCGTGAGACAGCTATAAACCAATACTTGCCAATTCGCATTAAAATATGAAAAATGTTGCTGGACCAAATATTCGCTTACATAATATTGATTAGACAATGATTTTCGTGTATCGCGAGACACACAATTTTTTAAATTTTGTTTTTTCTTGTAAGCTAAAGATTTATTGATAAGATGGTCTTAAAGTAGAGCACAATGCGTGTCCAGAACGATAAAAAAAAAAAAAAAAAACAACAGTTACATGTGAATAGCCCTGTATGCACAAATTGCACGGAAAAGAAAAGAAGAAAGAAATACATGTCACTATACCAGCCATTCAAGAATTATATTTTCAGTAAGCGTGTATAACTGACCCAACAATTCGATGGTCAATATTATACATGTGCCACCATTTAATTTGTTGGTTTCACCAATTCAACTGTTCGTATCACGTTATACATATAAATTTGTATAATGAGGTAGCATGTCATCAACATTATACATCCAAGGCCTCGTCTAACATTGTACATATCAAAGAATTTTCGCCACATTGCCTCTACCACCCACCAACCGTGCTTTTGTGGTATCACAGATCTTCATATATACTGGTATACTCACACAAACACACAATAATTTCTCTGGTAGAATACTTCTGATGTATTTAGATAATGGTCTGCCAAGCCACACTTTTGACCTTTTACATGAGATGCTATTTATAAGGAAACTTAAAGAAACTTAAAGACATGATTCTTCACTTGAATAACTTCTTCACCTAGGGACATGACTCTTCACATGAGTAACTTCTTTACCTAGGAACATCACTCTTCACGTGAATAACTTCTTCACCTAGGAACATGACTCTTCACATATCTAATTTATTATTATTAAAGTTTAATCCAACAAAATCCCCCCATAAACTTTAAATATTTCTTCCGTCTTTCATCCCCAATATCTTCTTACAATTTTCTAGCAGCAATGTCGGTAATGGCTTCGTGAAAACATCTCCAACTTGATCTCGGCTTGCCATATGAAGTAACTCCACCTTCTTTCCTTTTACTTGATCTCGGATGAAGTGAAATCTGACGTCGATATGCTTGCTCCTTTCGTGATTGACCGGGTTCTTAGCCAACTCGATTGGTGACTTATTATCTACTCGGGTCTCGGTTGGACTGTCTTGAACTTGTCCCAGCTTTTCCAACAAACTTCTCAACCAAACTGCATGGCAAACGCACCAGGATGCTGCAACGTACTCGACTTCACAAGTTGATAGAGTCACAATTGGTTCCTTCTTTGACATCCAGGCAAAAGCTGTGTTTCCCATGAAGAATACAAAACCAGCCGTGCTCTTCCTATCGTCCACGTCTCCACACCAGTCACTGTTCGAGTAGCCTTTTAACCTGTAATTTTCCGACCTTGAGTAGAGAAGTCCTTGAGAGATTGTTCCTTGAATATACCTTAGAATCCTTTTAGCTGTTTTCCAATGAGAGTAACTCGGCTCTTCCATAAATCGACTTATAATTCCAACACTTAAGCACAAATCCGGCCTCGTACACGTTAAATATCTCATGCATCCCACCAAACTTCTATAATTTCTTGGATCAACATGTTCTCCTCCATCATACTTTAAAAGTTTTGAACCGGGTTCCATAGGTATTGAAACCGGGTTACAATCCGACATCTTAAACCTTTTCAATATTCCCTTAGCATAAGTCTCTTGAGAGACAAAGATTCCGGCTTTGTCCTGTCTGACTTCCAAGCCGAGAAAGTATCTCATCAGGCCAAGATCAGTCATTTCGAATTCTTTTGACATCCTTTTCTTGAACTCTTGTGCCATTTCTTCACTGTTCCCCATAAAGATCAAGTCATCAACATATAAAGCTACAAGCAACAAATCATCCCCGTTTTTCTTCACATAGAGGGCATGCTCATAAGGACACTGTTCAAAACCATCCTCCTTGAAGTATGCATCAATGCGAGTATTCCAAGCCCTCGGTGCCTGTTTTAGTCCATACAAAGCTTTCTTCAATTTTAACACTTTCTTTTCTTCTCCGGCTTTCAAGTATCCTGGGGGTTGTTCGAGATACACTTCCTCTTCAAGTACACCATTTAGAAATGCCGACTTGACATCCATTTGGTAAATCAGCCATCCAAATTGCACTGCCTGTGAGATCAATACTCTAATTGTCTCCATTCTTGCAATGGGTGCAAACACTTCGTCATAGTCTATTCCTGCCTTTTGCTTATACCCTTTAGCAGCCAGTCGGGCTTTGTATCGTTCTACCTCTCCCTCAGTATTCATCTTTTTCTTATAAACCCATTTAACTCCAATGGGCTGACTTCCTTTTGGCAGTTCAGTCAACTCCCAAGTATCATTCCGTTCAATGGCCTTGATTTCTTCATTCATAGCGGTTTGCCATTTTTCATCTCGGATTGCCTCTTCAAATGTTATTTCTTCAGAATTTGCCAACAAACAAACAAGATGAGCTTCGTTGGTTGAATCATACAACTCCTGCAAACTCCTCATTCGAGGTTGTATCATCTCGTCTTCATCAAATGTCTCACTTCTTGCCGGGATCCAACTTGGTGATCCGCCTTCCTTCTCTTCTTGTTGAGTAAGCGTCTGTCCGGGATCTAAAGTGACCTCGGATGAAGTGCTCCAGTTCCATTCATCTTCTTCATTAACTTTCACATCTCGGCTTATTATTGCTTTCTTGGTGTCGGGATTCAACAACTTGTATCCCTTTGTCTTTTCGTCATATCCAATGAAAATAAATTTCATGCTCTTGTCTTCCAACTTGGTTCTTTGCTGATCAGGAACGTGTGCATAAGCCACACTCACGAAGACTCTGAAATGGCCTACTGATGGCTTCTGACCCATCCATACTTCCTGTGGGATCTTTCCATTCAGACTGGAATGCAGACAGCGATTCTGCACATATACAGCACACAGTACGGCCTCCCCTCAAAACTCCTTAGGCATTTTCTTCGTTTTTAACATTGATCTTACCATGTCAAGAATGGTACGGTTTTTTCTCTCAGCCACTCGATTTTGCTATGGTGAGTACGGTGCAGTTAAGAACCTTCTTATCCCATGCTCCTCACAATACCTTTTAAATGCAATTGATGTGTACTCCCCACCTCGGTCAGAATGAATCGACTTGATTCGCCTTCCAGTTGCATTTGCTATCATCATCTTAAAACTCTTGAATACTTCAAGCACTTTGGATTTCTCTTCCAGCAAATACACCCAAGTTTTACAACTAAAATCGTCTATAAACGAGACAAAATACCTCTTTCCACTGAAAGACCCAAGAGAGATGGGTCCACACAAGTCGGTATGAATTAGTTCTAGTGGTTGTTGAGATCTGTATTTGGCCGTCTTTTGAAATGGACTCCTAGCATGCTTGCTTAGCACACATTCTTCGCAAAATCTCTTTTCACAGTTCAAACTTGGCAACCTTCCACCATATTCTTGTTCATCATCTCGGCCAGGCCTCCGTAGTGAAGATGCCCAAATCGACGATGCCATAAGGATACTTCATCACTCATCTCGGCTTGCAAACAGCCGACCTGCATACTCCTCAACATTAGTTTGAACATTCTATTTTTCTCCATCTGAACTCGAACTATCAAACATCCTTGTTTATCCTTCAACAAGAGAACTCGGTCTATCATGAGAACCGAGTATCCATTCTCCATCAGTTGTCCCACACTAAGAATATTACTTTTTAGATCGAGCACGTAATAAACATCTTTGATGCGCCCAATTCGTCCATCTTTCTGCAAGAAACAAATCGTACCTCGGCCTTTGACATCAACCTTTGAAGCATCTCCAAACAAAACATGTCCGGCTTCTATTTGTCTCAGATTACTAAACAAATGCTTATGCCCACACATATGATTACTTGCCCCAGTGTCTAGATACCATTCCATCTCGGATGCCTGGTTGACTTCACTTCTAGTCATCATCAAAATTCCTCTATCTCTTACTTCTCCTTCTGTAACAAAGTTTGAAGTTTCATTTCTTCTTTCATCTCGACAATCCTTCGCAAAATGTTCGACTCGGCCACAGTTGTAACGTCTGTCCGAGTTGCAATCTCTCGAGTAACGTCCATACTTTCAGCATTTAAAACATTCTACATTCGATTGATTTGAATGTCGGCCTCTTCCATGACCTCGGCCTCGCCAATTCTGCTGACTTGATTCAGCCTGCACCTTATTCCTTTCTTCTTGACCTCGACCTCTACCACTTTGGTCATGTCCACATCCACCTCGGCCACGACCTCTATCTCAGAAATTGTGAGAATATAGCGCTTTCTCGTCTTTGATTGAAGCTTTTGTCTGAAGTGCTTGCTCCAGTGACTCTTCTTTCTTCTTTTTCTTTCATTGTTCATGTGCCTCTAAGGAACCAGCAAGTTCGTCAACGGTGAGCGTTGCTAGGTCCTTTGACTCCTGAATCATACATACAACATTCTCGAAGTCGTCAGTGAGAGACCTCAGAATTTTCTCCACCACTCTGGCATCGGACAACACCTCTCCATTTCTGTTTAGTTGATTTACCACGGTCTGGACCCGGGTAATGAAACCGGATACCCTTTCTCCTTCCTTCATTTTCATTCCTTCCAACTCTCCACAGAGAGTTTGAAGTCGAACCTATCTAACTCGATCGGCTCCCTTGTAGACATTTGCAAGAATGTCCCACGCCTCCTTTGAAGTTGTTGTACCAGCGATCTTCTCAAACCCGGAATCATCAACAGCCCGGAATAACATGTACAACGCCCCTTTGTCTTTCAACCTCGTCTCCTTCAATGTCTTGTTCTGCGCAGCCGTATATCCTGCTGTGGATGTTGGTTCCTCGAAACCACCATGGACAACCTCCCAAATATCATGGGCTCCCAAAAGGGCTTTCATCTGGATACTCCAGTTTTTGTAATTAGCCTTTGTAAGGCGGGGTAATGGCAGACTACTACTTGGCCCACTCTCCATTTTCTCAATGCTCTGATATCAACTTGTGGTATCAGAGGTCCTCACACACACTGGTGCACTCACACAAACACACAACAATTTCTCTGGTAGAATACTTCTGATGTATGTAGATAATGGTCTGCCAAGCCACACTTTTGGCCTTTTACATGAGATGCTATTTATAAGTGAACTTAAAGAAACTTAAAGACATGACTCTTCACTTGAGTAACTTCTTCACCTAGGGACATGACTCTTCACATGAGTAACTTCTTTACCTAGGGACATCACTCTTCACGTGAGTAACTTCTTCACCTAGGAACATGGCTCTTCACATATCCAATTTATTATTATTAAAGTTTAATCCAACAGCTTTAAATTAAAAAGAACCATGATCAACTGGATCAATCTAGGACAAAACCAACTGCAAACTCATATGATCACCAGCATTCTTATTGAAGCAAAATATTAACATATTGAGATGTTTTTCCCGTATGTACAACACTTACCAGCAGAGCTTTGAATTGTATTTTCTAAATTGATCCATGTTGCTTGAACTGCATTTGATGAAAAACTATTAGGTAGTTTGGATTAAGGGTGTGCAACAGGTCAGGTCGATCGGATATAGGACAAAAAACCTCATCCAACCCAATCCGACGGGTTGATATTCACGGACCAAACCCGCCCGAAGTACACTTTCGGTTTGGATGGGTTTGGATTGGTGTGGTTAAGGTCTTGTGTTACCATTGCCATAGACAACGACCCCCTGCTACTAAGTGCAATTTCTGACGATGTCTCCCTCCTTTTTATTGTCTCTCTATTAACAAAACAACACGATGTTGCAGATATGCCACCACCATGGTAGTGCTTACAAAAATGCCTCCACCTTGGCAGAGATGTTGCCACCATCTCCATCTTTTATCTCTCTCGTCGGCAAGCTTCGCGAGATGCCTCCGTAATCATCATTGTTTCTCTCTTTCGTTAAAGCTTCTCTATGTCTACTCCCTTGCGCCCTTTCGAACATGACTAGGAGAACCGTTAAACACACTAGCCACGTCGCGTTGTAATGTGAGGCACCACACCACTCCCTTTTCGAACAACTTGAAGGGTTCACCGCGAGTTTGAAATGGTCTTTTATGAACAACCTGATTGGAAGCCATAGAGGAGATAGGGAGAGGAAAACCAGATTTGGAACAAGAACATTCACAAGAAGGAAGTGAAAGAAGAGAACAAATCTAAGGTTTGATAG
This sequence comes from Glycine tomentella, assembly GCA_007407185.1. Taxonomy (NCBI): domain Eukaryota; kingdom Viridiplantae; phylum Streptophyta; class Magnoliopsida; order Fabales; family Fabaceae; genus Glycine; species Glycine tomentella. The sequence continues at coordinate 47,844 of PYAF01004111.1, read as the reverse complement.
TGAAAGAAGGAAAAAACGTTAGATGACAAATGAAGGGCCAAAGGATGAACAAAGTTCTATAAGTATTTTTAATGTTAAATTTTAAATTGGAATCTTAGATCATTTTTTGGTGAATCCTACAACACCAAATAAGATTGAATATTTCTCAAGATATTTTCCATTTTTTCTTTTAGTGATAGATCTCATTTTGAGATCTTAGATAATTTTTAGTGGGTCCCCATGGATCCCACTTTTAAATATTTATTAAATTAATTATAAATAATTAAGTATTAAATTTAATTAATAAAACATGGAAGAAAAAATATATAAATATTAAAAAATAGGAAAATGAGCATAATTTAATTTTTTATTTATGACTAAATGTTAAAGAAATGAAAAATACATAAATTTGATAATAAAAAATGCAAGACATTAATTCCAAAGAAAAATCAAATTTCATTATTGTTGTAACTGTAACGTTCCTAAATATGCTTCACCAAGTCTGCTTGAAGTTTGTTATGGATTCATTATATGGGCCTGGTAATGTTAATCACAAAAAGACCCATTAAGGATCCAACGTCAAAATCTTAACAAAAATTAAGGAGATCTAGACTAGTCACGTAACAACTGTTGAGGAGGATCACAACAGATAGATATTGTGACCTCAACAGTTAGAGATTTTAGCCGAGTAAACAGGAAAGATGCATCGATGAACATTAAAGGTAACTTTCTTATAAATAGGGGTTACATTCATGGAAAAAGTTACATGTTTTCTCTATCCTATTTTTCTATTATCATTGTGCACACACCTCACCTCCATTGATTGGTATTTAAGTGCATAGTGATTAATATTCCAAGAGGTCTTTCCTTCATAAATACCTTAGAGGGAGCTTTTGATCCAACATTAACGTACTAGCAATTTTGCTAGACACCCCTGTTCGTGAAAACAGAACAAAGTTGTTGATGAATTTCTCTTGTATGTATAACGCGTCTTGTTTGCAAATATGTAGCAAAGTCAAGAGGAGCACCACGAGATACTTCAACATTTGAAGTGTCATTATCTACGTGATCAAAATCAACATGGACATTACCACTGAATGTATCTTGTTCGTCTTCGACAATCATGTTATGCAATATAATGCATGTCAACATTATATCGTTAATTGTATCCATGTTCCAAGTACGCGATGGACCACATATAATTTCGAATCAAGATTTGAGCACACCAAATGCTCATTCCACATCATTTTTCACTGCTTCTTGACATTTTACAAATAATTTTCTTCTAGGACCTTTTGGCATTAGTATGGTCTTCACAAATGTGGCCCAATCAGGATAAATACCATCTACAAGATAGTACCCCATATTATATGGAGTTTCATTAATTGTAAATTGTATTGGAGGAGCTCGACCTTGCAAAATGTCATCAAACACAGGCAATTGATTTACACATTGTTGTCATTATTTGAACCTACAACTCCAAAATCCACAAGTCTTGTGAAATAACTTCTTCAAGTATTATTGTTCCAAACCAAAATCCCTCCTTTCATCTTCCTTCCAAATGACATATGCATGACATTGTATCCGTGTAACCACTTTTCTTCAATGATACCGCTTGCTTGTAAATTATGACTCTTGAATTTTTGCACGCCTAGATTAATTTTTTCTATCATGATTTTAGTTGATTAATTGCTCTTTCGCGGAGTTCACCTCGAAATTTGTTGTAATTTTTTGTGAATCTTAACCAAAATGCTTCTTTTCCTTGACCATAACCAACAATTGGATCGGTTGAGATGTTGACCCATGAACTAATGAGGTGCGTATCTTCTTCAATTGCAAAGGCGACTCAAGGCTTCCTTTTTGTCGAAGACTCTCATATTTCCTCAATGATGATCTCTTCTAGTCCAATTTGGGTAGAAAATTGTGGAAATTACGAACCAACTTTATCATTTGAAACCATGGTAGGATTGTGTTGGTGGGATTGAAGGAAATATTTTAGAACTTTCAGCGTTTACAATGGAATGAGTTTGAGTATTTGACATAAAATAATTTGGTGGTGGTGGTAAAAAAGGAAGGGGAAAAATGAGGAAGATTTTGTGAATTTTGGGTTGAAGGAGGCATATGGTAATTTTGTAAAAAATTATATAAGTTTACCAATCAAATTGATTTGGATCCATATCACATAAATAAAATTTAACTCAGATTGAGATTGGAGAACAGAGATTGATAAATGAAGAATGAGAATGAAAATTATATGTACAAATTCTGTGTATATTGAACCAATTTATAGGATGTTTATGTGTATAACAACATTTTTTTTGGCACCATATGCAAGAACGTTACTGTGCATTGAACCAACGTTATTGTGCACACATTTTTTAAGTGACAACGATCACTGTGTACACACAGTAACAATCACTGTGTAAAACGTTCTTGTTCACATGTTGCCTTTTTCTATTTTCTCCTCCCTCTCTCCTCTCCACACGTTGCTTCTTCTTTTTTCTTTTTTCTTTTTTCTCTTCTTTCTCTCCTTCACACGTTGCCTTTTTTCCTTTTTCTCCTCCCTCTCTCCTCTCTCCATGTTGCTTTTTCTTTCTTCCTATTCTTTCTCTACCGACCCACCCCATTCCCTTTCCCTTCTCCCATGGTCCACCCCCTTACCCCTTCCCCTCCGCCACGACCCCCCATTCCGGCTTTTGAAACTCCACCACGACCCCCTTCGTCGGTATGTCTATTTTTTGTCTATTTGTTTTGCATTCTTCTTCTTCATCTCCTTTTGTTGGTTTGAGTCCTCCCGCATTTTGTTGTTATGGAGAAAGAGTAAAAAAATTGTTTTTTTTAACAATGTATAGACCTCTAGGGTTCTTTGTAACATCCTCAAAATTATGTCTTGAGATTATATTTATGATTTAATTATGGAAGTGTGATAATAGTTGGATACAAGAAGAGTAGGATAAAATTTATTTACTCACAAGCTGCCCAAACTGTCCATTTCTGCCACCCAAATTGAGAAATTTATTTCTCTCTCCATTCTTATCCAAATTAGGTGTATGATATATGTAATTAAAGATCTAGATGTTTACTACAACATATAAAAAATTCAGATAAATATAGTTTGTTTACTGCTTTCAATAACCAAAAATGTTATAGCTAGAGTTTTATAACTCTAAATAAGGCATGTGATACATTGTTAGAAATCTTAGTCTAGTTTGACATACTAAAAGATGAGGATTTTTGGGCTAGTAGATTGGTACAAAATAAACATGAACAAACCCATCTGGTTTAGTGTTTCTAGCCTTTTGAATCATTTGGATTTGGTACAACTTGTAACTCTTGTAATTTTTGCCCAAGGAATCAAATCTTCAGCCCAAATTTGGAATAATCAGAAGTGGATGAATACTCTCAAGGCATTCATGTGCAACAGCCATAGAATAGGCATAGCTAAGTGAACTAATAGAAGGAAAAGTTTGGTAAACCAAAGTCAATGGTAAGCCAATGAAGATAAGCTTTTTGAACCAACCTTTCTAGGTGGCCTTCAACATGGAAAGAAAACATTAAATGAAGGAATCTTGCTTTATCTACAGCCATTTATGTGTAGTTCTAGGCACAGAGCAAAGGAAATCCATTTATTTAGCAAATTCCACGTGCACTTAAGCCATAAATGAAGGAATAATTGTCATGATTAGATTAGGATAATATCTTCAAGGATAGTTACCTTCTAACTAAACTAAATACTAATCTAGTTGAAATCTAATTAATTCACTTACTATCTAACTAAATAACTTAGTATAAATAGCTTGGATGCTTCAAAACTTTTGCACGCAAAATTTCAGCCTCCAAGACCTATGACACTACTACTTGCTCCTTGCACCCACTTTTCACTTCCTACCTCCTTTACTTGCTCTTGACCGTGACCTCTTCTACCACCTCATCGATCATCCAATTTCTTCTTTCAAGGCTTCATTTCTTCGAGGATATTCCAAGGAAGACAACCAAGGAAGACAACCCTTAATCTATTCCATTCCAAAATCAAACTTACTTAAGGTAGGCTAGGCTTCAATCTCTAGTTAAGGATTCATTTGGATTAACCTATATGCTTAAATGTGCAGAATTATGGTTATTATTTTAAGCTAGAATTTCATGTTATTAGAAGTTATTTTATGATGTGGAAATGTTGATTTAAACCATATGATAGGTGATGATTATAGGCTGAAATATTAGTGATGTTTGGAATTGCATTTGATGATTTTTGGAAGTGATTTTGATGATATTTGGGCTGTTTGTTCATATTTTTATTATGGGACTATTTTAAATTAAATTCTAAAAGTAGAGGTTGAATGGTACGTAGTTAAATGGTTCAAATGCTTGAGTGATTAAAGTTTGAGGATGGGGTAGTAAGTGGTAGGTGAAAGGAGATTAAGATACATGCTAAGTTATAATCTTTTCTAGTGAAGGTTTAAAGGAATTAGAAATTATTTGAAAGATATGTTGTGGTTATTAGATAGATTACTAACATGATTTTTCTGTTGATTGAGGATATTCAATTATCAAGCCTAAGTTGGTATGATTTTGCTTGAATAAGGTATGGTAGTTAACCATACTTGTGGTACGTATGATGATATGATGAAAATATTTTCCATGAAGTTGTATGTATTTGCTCATGGATTTTATTATGGATGGATTTTGATGTGATGACATGTTGATTTATGTTTCCAAGTCCAGTATGAGATTTGTGAGACATAATCTGAGACTACATCCAGTACGAGATGTAGAGACCAGGTGCAAATACATGGTATGACATGCATGACTAGCGTAAGACGGCCGCAACATTTCTTCATCCAGTACGAGGTGTAGCTACATATAATACGATATGTAGAGGCCATGTGCACCCTGGGAAAATTCATTTCATCCATTCATATAGTTCGCATAATTATTTTATGGATTTATTTGACTATATTGATGATTTACTAACATACTAACGTGTTTGGTGGTTTAGTTTTGCCTAGTGAGAATTTTTTTTGTTTCATTTTTTTTAGATGGCAACAACGGTCAGTTTCCCTGATGTCCCGGATTGGTGGTGGTGTAGGAATGAAGATATGAACTAGGCTGGTGTATGGAAAATACTGTACTTGTTTAATGACTTTTGTAACACGGACTGTGGCTACGTATAATATATATATATATATATATATATATATATTAGTTCAACAACTTCTATAATTTATACGTTTTTTTTAGAATTTTTACTAATATACGCTTCTTAAAATTTAACCCTAATAAAGATATAACATCTAGAATAATTTTAGATCGTTACATTGTTGTACAAGAACTCATTCTCCATGCTAGAGATTTGTCTAACTCCTTTATTGGAAGATCTAGTGAAGACCAGATCTTGAGCTCAAGATCCTTGCTTAAGATCTGTCACTAAAGTTGCTCTTATACATTGAATTTTTAAGCATCCTCTTATCATTTGTTGACAAGATGGGTCAAGTTTTTAAATTTGAAATCAATTGGCGGAACTTGTTGAGAACTGATTTGTCAACCCGTTTTACCCGCTAAAGTGTATGAACCCACCGAATTCTCCTTTTTTTGTTCGATTGTCTCAGTTTTAGGGTCAGATCGCCCTAGTTTGGTGGAACACCGCATAGTCCATGGTCTTGACTAATTTCTATACGAAATACAATTAAAAGTTATTAATTATTTTCTTGTAAATTAAAAAACTTAAATATGCGTTGTAACATTCCAATTTTTACCTCACAGGAATTGATTTATTTTAGGAAATTAAATATTTCTTAAATAAATATTATTTGATTTAAAGAGAATTATTATCACAAGAAATTGTCATTAATTCTTCAAGTAATGTATTTATGTGAATTGATGTTTGTGAATTATTTTGTAAGTATATTTTATTTGATTACATGTCTTTGTAATTTTATCTGTTAAATATGTAACATTATATGTCTATTATGTTGGGCCTAACATAGAAATATATTAGTTTTGGACATAATAAAAATAAAATAAAGGTGTTGCAGGGGGTTTGAATAGCAATATTAGAGTGTTTTAAGTAAAATTGGACTGCATGAAAAGGAAGGATGCAAATGGTGTTTTGTGGTGCAAATAGTAAATTAAAATTTTGTTTTTGTTATAAAAAAATAGGAGTGCAAACAGATTTATCTCTACTCTAATAACCTAGGAAGCATCTAGAATATCTAATTAATAAAAAAATTGAGGTAGGATTAATAATAGACTTAAAAGTTAAGTAACCTTAGGATTTATGGGTTCTCCCATTTATTATACACTATTAGTCCTATTTATTTCCTTACTATTCAACTAGCCTATAAATACCACTCTTCACTCCTTAGTTTCTCACACCAAAATTCTCATAGTAGAGAGTTTTAGAGAAAGTAGAGAAAAATCTAGAGAGGAGCAAAGTTTGAAGCTTTCCCTTGGTGGTAGTGAAAGAGTGACATGAGTTTGAGAGATGAAAGAAAGAGAGGATCCGCAACTTTATCCAAGCTTAGGAGAAATAGATATGAGTGAGGTTGTATTTTTTCAATAGGAAGTTATCTTATGGGAGTGTAGAGATGGATCTCAAGGCCTTCTCATTTCATGGTTAATATTATATTGTTATAATTTGTTATAAAAATTGTTAGCATGTTATTATTATTAATTTGTATGGATTGAAGTGTTGATTTTGAATGAACATCATGATGACCTTGTATGAATTTGCATGTACTTGTGTGAATGCCTATGAACAAGATGAACATAAGAGAAATTAAAAAAGATATAGCTCTTCGATCTTCATGTGAGGTGTGACTTTGACTAATAATGTTAGTATTTACTCATTTTAATTATTATTATATATAGTAATTATTTGGAGAAAATAAATGTTAATTCTTTATATATTTAATTATGAAGGAAAATATGTTTTTTTATATCTAAATTATACTTTTAAAAGTTATGATAATCATTACTATAAACTCTAATGAGAAACTTTTATTACAAATAAGTGTTTAATTTTTTTTCCATGAAAATAAATGTATATTGATGGAAGGTACAAGGGGTACCAAGAAACCATATACAAAATTCCCAACGGTTATAACCTATTAACACCATAAACAAGTGTAAATACCAAAGAGAGACAACGAAAATACAAAAAGAAATCTATACTTGTACCAACATTAGTATACTCCACTAACCAAAATGATGGAGGTCCATGGCAAGTTAAAGGTCTAGAAGGAGAGCTTGAAGTATTTCCTTTGGTGAGTTTTAAAGGACCAATGACAAGAGTTAGGACTCAAGTACTTCAAGATCACATCCAAGCTAACTTGGACAAGCATGAAGAAGCACATCAACTCAAGGATGACAAGGGCTGGATTTTGATGTCTCAAGTCCAATTTAATTCAATAAATTCCAACACTTGTTAGAAGCAATTTAGTACAAACACAGAATAATTACTGTCTATATTAATTGATTACAATGTATATGTAATCGATTACGAGTAGCTTAGTTACACACATAATCTCATCTTGACTGTTTTAATCAATTACCATTTGTTTGTAATCGATTATGCAGCACTTTGAAAAATGGAAAACCTCTGTGTTAATCGATTACATAACGAAATAATTGATTACTTTGTTCATACATCTGTTTCCAAAAGATCAAGAACAAAATAATCGATTACATGAACCATTAATCGATTACATAAGACGAAATAATCGATTACTTGGATGGAATAATCGATTACATTCAGTTATTTTCATTTTCTATATAAAGTTGTCAAGACTGAATGTATGATACTTCAAATTTTCTGAGATTAATGAAAGCAAAGTTTGCTTGTGAGAGTTTTCTCTCTTGTTCTTGTGTAAGAACCTCTTGTTTCTTATTAATAGCTTCAAGCTATTGTGGCAATTCTTCCTAGGCTTATTGGAAAGCTTTTCCATGGTGCCATCCACCTTCATCCCTTACCTTTATCCCACTTTCCATTGCTGAAATCAAAACTTACAAACAACCACTAGTTCGTGGAAACTGGACAGCTTTGTGTCCTTGAAGAAATCTTGAAGTTTGAGTTTCAATTCAAGGTAGATTTGGGAAATTCATAATTGATGGGTTTAGCCATACATCACAGAAAAAACACCTTAAGGTAATATTGTGAATACTTCCTCTAGTTTCTATAGGAATATGTCATTTTTCTTGTGGTGCATACAAGTTCCTCGCTACCAAGCATTTAATAGCAACTCCCTCTAGTTTGCTTTCCAGCTAATAAATACCACAAAGTTGACGTTGTCTCATATCAACCACCCGCACATGATCCAGTACCCACACCACATGTATGCTAATGTACTCCATTAGCAGAGACATGTAGTTGGTTGACTTTGTCACTGCATGAAGGAGTAGTGAAATCCCAATCCATTATGTTTTTGCCAACTCCAAGACTTAAACATAATGTCATGCATCACTGAGTAATGCACCATTGACTTGTTTCTAAAGATCATGCAATTTCTAGCATTCCAAATTAACAATATTGCCGCACACCATACAACAGACCAAAAAACCCTCCTTAGAATATGAAATATTTCCTTGACAGTGTTGTCAAAAGTGCATAAGTTGCTCCTCAGGTAATACTGTCAATACTCCAGCCTATTTATAACATTCACTGTAACGACCCGCCTCGTCACTACGATATCACTAACTCTTAATCGTGCAACTTCAATTTTTAATAAAACTTCATTAATTTGATTATGAAAATGATGGTAAATTTTTTGTGAAAATACAATTATCATACACATATTACAATTACATATTTAAACACATTATACATATATGTTAAATTAGTACATGTCATCCACATGTCGGAACTTCCTTTAGCTTTACGTGTATATACACCTGAAATTACATATCAACAAAAAGCCAAAGACTAACTAAGAGAGAGTTGATTAACAAAACACAACTCTTTCTCCAAAAAGGAATCCAACATCATCATGTCGGCTTGGCGGCTCCAACCGAAAAGAAGATCTCCCTCCAAAGTCACCTACTGCTGCTTATCTGCTCCCACGAACGAAAGTTCGCGATCATCATAGGTACCAACCACACGGTACAACAAATGCAAGCGTGAGTTTATTATATAAAATCCAACAAACATCAGATAGCAGCAATTGGGAAGGAAACAACATTACCCACCACAATCATTAACAAAAATCCATTATTCCAATACACACTTAACAAACCAATCATCCAATGCATTTCACAACTCAAAAAATCATGCATAGAATGATGCATGCACCTGACTCATCTATCAGCATGCAATGTGGTACCATCACCGGAAATAACCTCTCACAGGAAAAATGATTCACCTCTTATCAGGGCCACCCTGTCGTGCACTGGCTATTCCCCCACCCGGTGATCAGCCAGCGTCACAAGGGAATTCCAAACCTGATGACCCCTTAGTACCTGTGTAACACCCCGTAGGCCTCCGGTGTATTATCATTAATAATACCAGAATCGTGCCAAAAACATTCATTTAGAAACAAAGCGAAAGCAATCGACTGTAATTCTTGATTACATTATGTATGGAATATATAAAAAACATTGCACACAACACATAAAACAGGCCCCTGCTGATCCAGTTTGTCATACATAAACATAGGCAGATAATTAGAACGTCTACAATATACTCAGGAGGAAACTCATATCATATCATCAAGAGTTCTGTACATATGTATACATCAGTGTCTTCACAACACCGTGGTGATACAAAAGAATAACTGTCCTCACCGAGGGTATACAGAACTATACATCTCAGGTGTACACACACCATCCCTCATCAAGGGTACAAAATCCAGACAAAACAAAACTGAGCCTTCAAGCTCTAACTCTGCTGCCACCGGCCCGGCAGACATGTCTCCACTAGGGCCTCCTGCCCTGAGACTGCTCTCCTCTTCTAGAAGAGTCACCTGTCAAGATAAATCCCCAAACGGGGTGAGATACACATCTCAGTAAGCTCAGGGTCCTTGGAGGAATCTTCTCCACCTTGGCCCACTTTCCATAACACATACATCAGGCAATCACAACAATTGGCCCACTGGCAGGCCCTCTGACCCTCATAACAATATAAGCAAGTCATCTTGCTCCAAACATGGCAGAGCTACCTCAACACCTGGCGGATATCATCAACGCCTATCTCAGTGTGAGACCGGAACTCACACCCGTGCCGTCCCATCGGGAGCTACCCCTTACGCATGGACGCACGTATATGGTACCTCCAAAAATAGAAGGAGCTGCGTCAACTTCTATCCCCTTGGTCTGTAGGAATCACCGATTCCCTGGGAGCTACCTCAACCAAGAGCCAACCATACTAGGAGGAAACCCATCTCCTAGGGAGGTCCATATCTATCTACTGGCCAATAGATCTATCACAATCATATCACATAACAAGCACAGATGCACACACATATCATTATGAGGATGCAACAACCAAATGC
>PYAF01004111.1:2422-29514 GCA_007407185.1 Glycine tomentella | reverse complement strand
CATACTAGGAGGAAACCCATCTCCTAGGGAGGTCCATATCTATCTACTGGCCAATAGATCTATCACAATCATATCACATAACAAGCACAGATGCACACACATATCATTATGAGGATGCAACAACCAAATGCATGCATCATGAAGATCACCACCACTCCCCCGGAGTGTGCTGTGGCAACCATGTGGGAAATCATCCCCAAGGACACAGAACTTACCTGGCAAAGCCTCGCTCTACAGTTCTTTCCCTACTCTGTGGCACCCGCCACCGACACCCTCAGTGTCAAGCCCTAATCAAGGCATATGCACTCATATCAAAATCAATTCAACAATCAATCAATCACAACATAACTAGAAATCCTCTAGCTTAAGGTTTAATATAGCCCAGCCTACACTAGGCTTCTCACAGACCATACAAAGTCCCTCAAGGCTGAATACCAAGCATCTGAGTCATCCCAGACTCAATGCACAACACCTATCTGAGTATAAGCTCTCATTAGCCTCATAATTCAAATATCACTGGAACGGTCTAAACCTCGATCAAGGCACCGTTCAACTAGCCTCTTAAGCTCAACACAATCATAATCAAGGCTCTTGCATGTCCAGAGAACAACAAGTGACTAATTACACAGCCACACATGCATATCACAGAGCCAAGATTCAAAGTTAACCAAAGTGAATTCTGAAAGCTAATCCTTCATCACTACATTGCTCTAAGCAAGTTTCTCTACAGGACCCTGGGGTAATTCTAGCCCCAGCTCATATGGGTCACTATTCACAGAAAACCCCAAATCCTAAATCAAACGGAGAAACTTGAGTTTCTTACCTCAGTGGCACCAGAAAGGATGCAAGACCGTTTCCTCAAGCTCTGTAGTCCGTTCCAAGCCTTGGGTCTCAGCAAAACTCAAGTTTCAGAGCTTTTCCTTTAGAAAGGAATTCTCACTCAAAAGGGTTTTTGAAGAGAAAGGATGAAGGATTTAAGCTCTCAAGATGTTTCTCACAAGTTTATAGGTCATAGAGAGGTTTTTAAGCCAACACATAAGGTCCTAGGAAGCTTGGAACATGCATCAATGAAGGTCTGGGCGTGGGGAAGAAGAAGAAAACTGTTTTCCCCTTCAAAAATGCGTTTTGGCCTTTTATACTGGGCCTGCCCGAGGTCTGAAGCGGATCGCGCCACCTCTGGCGCTAACCGCGCCACCATGGTGGTGTATGTGGCGCCATCAGTGCCACTCCCACGCCCCTAGCGCCACCTTCCAGAGCCTGTGGCACCACCCGCGCCACACTGGCGCCATTCGTGCCATCCTCCCTTGGCCCTCTGGCGCCATCCACGCCATACCTGGCACTGATCGCATGGAAAACCAGTGAAATTTGGTTTTCCAGACCACTTCCCGCTCCATCAGCGCCACCTATGGCGCTAACCGCGCGGGCTGGAAAACCTCTGGCGCCACTCGCGTGGCTCTGGCACTCTGGGCGTCAAGTTCCAATGGGTTTGGCGCTACCCGCGTCAACCCTGGAGCTATCCGCGCCACACCCCTCACAGGGTTTTCTACTGAACAATTCCGGCGCTGATCGCGTGGGATCTGGCGCCAGCCGCGCCAGACTAAGGGTCATCACAACTTGCGTTCTCAGCCTACTGAAACCCACAGGTACGCGAGTGCCTTCATTCTATTTCCACACATACAAATGAAGTATGAAACATGGGCATCACCAATGCATGACTCGGCTAGGAACAAATCCTTCCTCGCAAGGGTAACCCACCATGCACCCCCATGTACGTACATAACAAACCAATGTGGGCTCACCGATGCACTGACCATGGCTAGGAACAAATTCATCCTCACAAGGGTAACCAACCGGTCATTGCATCCCACATGCATATACACAACCTACAACCATGGGCACCATCAATGTATGACCTGGCTAGGAACAAATTCTTACTCGCAAGGGTAACCCGTCATACACCCCCCATGGGTATCCATGTATATCCACACACAATGACATTGTTCACATCAGCATTACCTGTCATCAATGTCATTATCAACCTTAACATCATATCATCTCAATATCATCATCATGCATATCGATATCATCTCATTTGAACATCATCAACTACATCAACATTATCTCATTTAAACATCAACATCCATTTCATCATCATCTCATTTAAACATCATAAACCACATCATTATTATATCATTTATACATCATCAAACACATCATCAATGTCTTATTCAATCATCACCAACACATCAATAATCATTTCAATATTATCAATGACATCAATATCACTTCATTCATTCACAATCCATATTAGCACGAGACTGGTATTTTAGGAAAATTCTAAATTAAAGAGGAGGACGGCAATATAGAAAATCCACTTTTCTGCCCATTTAAAAATTTAATGAAGAATTAAATAGGAAAACATATTAAAATATTTTGGGCAGAGTTTCCTCTGTAATTAAGACTTTTCCCAAAAATCCAATCATCACAATAATAATATCATTCACAGTTTTATCCATCAACAAGCCAATTTATCGTAAAAAAGTTTTTCTTGAAAACGAGCACACACAAGAACAAACACATCAATCATAAATACATCGCATCCTATTAGTTAAAAACGTAGTTTTTCTTGAAAACCAGCACACAGCAGGGACAGACAGTTATCTTCATAGTTGGACTCCCTAGCCCCCAACTATGGTATCTAAAATATCACCAAAATAATAAACTCCCCTTACCTATCTATATTTCTCTGTTAGCTCCTTGAAATGTCATTTTGGGATCTCTCAAGTTCATGTGCTTTGGCCCAAATGTAGAGCTATATATATCAAATTGAAGATAATTTAGTATAGATTTCCAATATAAGATCAATATTAACATTTGGGGTCAAATACCCACTCAAATTCAAAAAGGGGCTAAAAGGGTGTTTTGAGAGTCTACATCAAAAGACATCATTTTGAAATTCTGATCACACCAATGTGACCAGGGTTTAACAAGGATCACAAAAATGACATTAGTTTCATAAAAAGGAGACTTTTACAACATCTCATTTTCAAAGGGTTCTCAAAGGAAGTATAGAAACAGCCAATAACGGTACCCGAATCACAAGTGATATCAAGATAGGCTTAAACTAGCTAGAAGAAGACAAAAGAAACCAAAGATTACCTCAAGGAAACCAAGAAAGGAGGATTGGGAGCTCCGTTCTCTACCAAAACTTGGAACCTTAAAAATGTATTCAGCACCGCCTCCACTCGCCCAGACGACCAAAAATGCCTATAAAAACTTGCCTGGGCGAGTTGACCTAATTCTAGAATTTTTTGCTTTAGTGAAAAATTAATTTATCACGTTTAATACATTATTTGGACAATCCCAACGGTTAAATAATCTAAAATAGTGATTTTACTAGAATAGGTTTTCGGGTCAAACTCAGAATCACGCAAATACAACACATCTCAAACAAACTCCACATAACTTGACGTCTACACCAAGCAATGGCACATGGATAATTCACATAACATTTAAACTAATCCTAATTAATTAAGTAATCAAATAATACAAGGAATACATCACACATAATTAGTTAAGCTTAGTGCATTTCTCAACTAATGATTTTCTTTTCTCTTGTTTCTTGATTCACAACCTTTGTTTTTTGCACTTGTTTTATTTTGCAGTTCTTCAATCCTTGATGTCATATTTATAGGTAGAGAGAAACTTGTAACTTTGGAGAATATCTTCGGAATTGAATATGACCGTTTTGCATATTGATTTTGTTCTTGTTTCCTAAAATAAGTAAATATTGCCCATTTGTATCTGACATGATCATGACTTTCCATATTTGTCATTCATAGCTTAATATGCCTGTTAGACATATAAAAGGGAATAAAAGATAGATTCAAAGATATTTTCCTTTAAAATAAAATCATATAAAATGGAATAAATAAATAATTTAAATGAAATGCTTATTCCAATTGTTGTTTGTATGAACTGCACGAGTACTTCTTGCTTCCAGTAGACGAAATATCCATTATTGGATACGTCTCACCTGGTGTTGCTTCCAGTTATCAAACCTATTTGACTTACTTGATGAAAAACAACATGAACAACACACAAGAACCAAGAGGGGGGTGAATTGGTTGATCTTGGACAATTAAAAATTCTTAAACAATCAGTGTTAACAAGATCGTATCACAAAACAATCCAAGAAAGCTTTCAACCAATCAAACACCACTACTCAAAGAATGCAATAAAAAACTTTTGTTGTTTTTTGTGAAATGCACCCCAATGAATGACAAATAATAACAAGAAAAGATAAAGATCAAGTAGTCAATATAAGAATTTATACTGGTTCACTTCTCAACCTAGAGAAGCTACATCCAGTTCTTCTAACCAACAAGTTAGAGTTCCACTAATAACAATCTATTTCTTACAAGCTTTTTACAACCACTCAATCACACCTCGATCAAGAACGAGATCTCTAACTCACTTAGAATCTCTGTGATCAAGACATAGAGAAAACCTATCTATACTCTTCCCTCTAGAAACACCTATTCTAGAAAAGCCTTAAGAAAAACTATTTGTTATAGCTACGCACAAAAAGAAATTCAAAAGATCTTACAAACAAGTTGTATAAAAGGAAACCACTTGATGATCCAGTAATGATGTATGCAAAAGATTATCAGAATTGAATCAATGGTGAAAGAAACAACTTCAGAACTTTTCTTCCAAAACTTCTTTTGAAACTTGCCCAAAAAGAAATCCTCTTTAGAAGTCTTGAAACTTGAGGGTTTGTGGGTCTAACAGAGTTTAGCACTTGGAATCTTTTGTTACTACAGAAAGCTTATGAAAATACTTTGATATTTCGTTGTGTCTTTTCAAAACATCCAACAGCTATTTATAGAAATCAGTTTGTAACTGTCAGTAATCGATTAACTCACTAATGTAATCAATTAAATTCACTTATGTAATCGATTAATAACCCTTTTAATTGATTAAAGTGTTCTTGAACTTTCTAAAAAGATTTATGAACAATGTAATTGATTAATTCGTAATGTAATCGATTATCATAGGAAGTCTTTGTTCTAAACGTGCGCCAAGTAATCGATTACAACAATATCGTAATCGATTATCAAGGAAGACTTTTCTGTGACTTTGTATAGTGTAATCGATTAAGGTTTTCTTGAGAGCTTAAGTAATAGATTACCATTTGCTAGTAATCGATTAAAGCAGAGAAAAAATGTTTTTCCAAAAACCTAAACATTGAACACTTTGACTTTTTATGCAACCATGAAAACTTTATGTTTCAGAAAAGCTTTTTCACAAAAATTATGCTTTTATGAAAACATGGATGCAAAAACATGTATGAGCTTTATGCAATGGATCATAGGTAGTCTCCTTTAGACATACACAAATTACAACTATCAATCAATTGATTTGGCATGTAAAAAAGCCTAAATACTTTGTTGCCTAAGAGACTTAGCTTCTCGATCCTCTTGAGCTCCCCCAGACTCTAACACTTGTAACACAATGGTTAACACAAATTTATATCTTTGTTTTCACAAAACCTCAAGAGATGTTTGGGTCATCTAGTGATGGATCGTCCAGTGTCTAACAATCTCCCCCTTTTTGATGATGATAAACTACATAAATTTTGAGCAGTGAATATAACAAGTATATATCAGAATAATTTCAGTATGAATGACAACGGATCAAAACGCTATGTTTGGTAGCCTTCGACTTTCGCTAAGTCTAATATATTTATGTATGAGTGGATGCATTTGAACACATAGATAAATTGGACTCTTTCAAAACACCTTATTTTAATAATTGACTGGTGTTTACATCAATTTTTTCATAAACTTCTCTCCCTTTTGTCATTAACAAAAAGACAGTGGGTTTAAAGGTGAAAGAAGTGATGAAGGACATCATTGCTGATTTTGAGTGGGGGGTAATGGTGGTTGGGATGGTAGTGGGTGATTTGGTGGTGGTGGAATATCAGAGTGGGTAGGTGGTGGTAGAAGTGTATGTAATGGAGGATCAATGCAAGCTAAAGAGCTAGGACTCAAGCACTTCAAGATCATATCCAATCTAACTTGTATCTCTTGGAAAAGCAAGAAGAAGCCCACAAAAGTAGTGGAAACACAAAAGGAGTGTTGTCTGTTTTAACAGATTAAAAGCATCCTGTAACAGATTAAAAAATCTTTTGATACCTATAATCGATTAAATCAGCCTGAAAAATGTAAATAGCTCTGTTTTAATCGATTACATGTCAAATTAATCGATTATTTTGTTCATATATCAGTTTCCAGGAAGGATAAGAGCAAAATAATCGATTACCAAACCAAATAATCAATTATTTAGGTTAAATAATCAATTACATGGACGAAATAATCAATTAAATCAGTAAACTCTGCAGAAGCGCGAAACTTAGAGGCCAAGGATCATTTTAAAGAAAGCTTGCACTTCAAGCTACATTTGGGCTTCATTTCAATTTGCATTTACATTACATTTAGTGTCATTTAGCTTGTTAATTTGTGGTCTATATATAAACCACTCATAAACTGATTGTAAGGATTTTTGGATGATTAATACAATTTCTAAATTGTGGGGAGAGTTTTCTCTCTTTCTTGAGTCTTTCAATGGCTTCCCAATGCTATTGTGGTGATTCTTCCTAGACTTATTGGAGAGCTTCTCCATAATGTTTTCATCTTCATCCCTAACCTTTCTTCCATCTTCCATTTTCTGCAATTATAAACTTCTAAACAACCCCAATTGTCAAAGAGTGCTGGAATTTGGGTGTTCTTGATGATTGCTTGAATAAAGAGTGGGTTCTATTGCAAGGTAGATTTGGGAAATTTCATGTAAATGACACCAGTCATTTACTTCATGTGGTATCAGAGCCTAATCCTTGTGGAATTCTTCTTCAAGTTCAGTTTTAAAAGTTCTTCAAAGGTAAAAATCTGCACCAAACCCAAAAATGAAAATTCCATTTTAATTCCTTATTTCTTGTTGTTTTCTTTTGATTCTTGGTGGTTTGGGCTTGTTGCGTGTTCAGCCACAAAACACCTTCAAGTTTCATGTGATTTCATGTGTTCATGTTCTTCATGTTCTTCATTTGTTCTTGATATTTTCCTAATTTTCTAGTCTTGATTCTTGTCAATTTTTGTTTGTAGTATTTTTGTATTGTATGACCACTTGTTTTGATTCTACTCTCATGTCTAAACTGAATTGAACTGTTAGAAACAAATTTTACAATTGTTATACATTGTTTTTAGTGATTCATTGAATTTCCTAAAGAAATTTTGAACTTGTGCAAAAAGAGAAAACAAAAGCTTACAAAAATTGTGAAAGAAATAATCAAAAGCAAAAAAGAAAATACATCAAGTGGTAAAAAGTGAAAGAAAAACAGAATTTAGAAGCAAATCAAAGTCACAAAAGCTACAAGTTCAAATTTCCTTTGAACCACAAATTACATGAACTTGTATGACATGCAAATTTTATGAAATTTGGCTTCTAGCAATTGAATTTACTTAGGATATCCTCCTTGTGTAGTTTGGTACAACCATAGTATTCCTTGAGTTGTCTCATTAATTTCCAATTTGAGTTCTGCTTTTCCAAAAAAAAAAATTCTTTTGTTGCTTGTCTCTTAAATTTTCAAGGTTTTTTCTTAGAGTTTTCTTGTTCTTGGACTCTTGAGTCTAGCCTAGAATCATTTCCTATTTCACTATAGTAAAGAAGCTTGATTTGATTAGAAGTTTTTGCTTAAGAACTATTGAGAGGAATAAGAGTGGAAAAAGGCAAGAGAGAACAATATAGAAAAAGCCTAAAAAGTGTTCAAACACGAGTGAGAGTGACAAACACTTAGAGAGTGGTTAGAATTTCTTTATATACTTGTGTTTTTGATAACCATTTTTTTTGAAGGATGAGTTCAAGTGGAGGAGAGGCTTTGTCACCTAGGTCCTCTAGGTTGATGAAAGCTTTGACAAAAAAAAATGGAAGACTTCCAAATTAAAATAGTTGCAAAGTTTGAGGAGTTTCAAAGGAAGACTCAAAGAAGGAGTAGTCCAAATGGTAGTGTGGATGGAGAGGCTCATAGTAATAGGAGGGTGAGTGAGTATGCTTCCTCTCATGGAAGAAATTATTATGATGAAATGAGTGAGAGGGAGGATAGGAGAGAAAACAATAGAAGAGAAAATAGAAGATACAATCCTAGTAGGCAAAGTAGAGATGATGAAGATTGAAGGGTGAGAAAAGAAGATCTAGATGAGAGGAATGGAGGATTGAATGGAGTGAAAATAAAAATTCCAAAATTCCTTGACAATAATGATCCGGAAGAGTATTTTGAGTGGGAGATGAAGGTAGAACAAATTTTCTCATGCCAACCTTTTGATGAAGAAAAGAAAGTTACTCTAGCAACTCTAGAGTTTGGTGGCTATGCTTTGACATGGTGGAACCAAATTCAAATGGACATAGGAAGAGGGAGGAGGCAAAAAGTAAATTCTTGGGATGATTTGAAGGCATGTTTGAGAGGAAGATTTGTTCCAACTTATTATGCAAGAGAAGTCAACAACAAGCTTCAAAGACATTTCCAAGGTTACAAAAGTGTTGATGATTACTGTAAGGAAATGGAATTGATGATGATAAGGGCTGAAATTGTGGAGGTTCAAGAAGCAACAATGGCTAGATTCCTTCATGGCTTGAATAGAGAAATTTAAGATGTGATGGAGCTACATTCATATGCCACAATTGAGGAGCTAGTCCACAAAGCTCAAAGGGTGGAACAACAACTAAAGAGGAGAAAAACTTCCAAATTCTCCAATGGGGCTGTAACTTCTAGCTGGATGGACAAGCCTAAAAGGGAGGTTTCTCATATGAAAAATAAGGAAGAAAAGGTGGAGAGCTCAATCAAAAAAATTAGGGATCCTACTCCAACAACACCAAGCAATATCAAGCGTTTAGAGTGTGGTAAAGGTCATATTGCTTCTCAATGTCTTAACAAGAGAACCATGATTTTGCTTGAGGAGGAAGACATAAAGAGTTTATCTTCAAGTAACTCAACAACTTCTTCAAGTGATTATCTAGCTCGTAACAGTACGAGTTGGAATAAGCTTATTTTTCTCATTCTTTACAACAATCATGCCACCTTTCTTTGGAACTACTTGTACAGAGCTTACCCACTGGCTATCTGAATTAGGATATAACATTCCATCCTCCAATAGCTTGACTACCTCCTTTTTGACAACTTTCTTCATAGTTGGATTGAGGTATCTCTGTGGTTAAGCTACAAGTTTATATTCTTCTTCCATTAAAATTCTATACATACAATAAGAAGGACTGATACTTGTGAGGTCTGATAAGGTTCAGCCAATGGCTTCTTTCTTCTCCTGCAAAATTTTCACTAGTCTCTTTTCTTCTTCTTCAGAAAGATTTGAATTAATGATAACTAGTTTCTATGAATCACCTGCACGAAAATCATATTTCAAATGTGGAGGTAATACTTTCATCTCCATCTTTGATTCTTCATTCTGCTTCTCTTCTTTCAATTCTTCAAAGAAAGATTCGTGGTAAAGAGTTTCCTTGAAAACATCTAGCTGTTGGATACAAGCTGAACTCTCATTTTCTTCAATTTCACTTAATGCATCATCATCAAAATTATGATTTGGGCAGCTCCTTAGTAAAGATTTAAATATCTCCCATGTCTCATAGAAAGGTCCATCAGACCCTTGGGAAAAAATAGCAATCACTGATTTTGCACTAAGAATCTATTGCACAAGTTACAAACACAAAATTTCTTTACGAAATACAACAAAGTAACAAGGAGAGATACAACCTTGGATCCAATGTAGATTTATGCAGATGATTAATGATCTTGAACCAAAGGTGGAATAGAAACTTCAAAACGATCTCTCTAAAACTTTTTCTTTAGCAAGTGCCCAAAAGGAAATCCTCACAAGATTTCAAGATGTTTGTTGAAACAGAGGATTTGTGGGTCATACACTAAAATGCGCATAGTAACTTTTTTCTCAAAAGAATGGGTTTCAAAATTCGTTATTTTAAGTGTAGACAAGTAGTAGCTATTTATAGAAAAAACAGTTGTAACTGCCAGTAATCGATTAAATCACTTAAGTAATCGGTTAAAGTGTTCTTCAGGCTTTCTGGAAAAATTGATGAGCAATGTAATCGATTAAAACGCCATGTAATCGATTATCACAGGAAGCTCTAATCAAAATAGGGGCCAAGTAATCGATTACCAATGTGTTGTAATCGATTACAACAGGAGCTTCATTTTGATTAAATATGCTCTGTTTTCAAGTAATCGATTACCACTTGGTTGTAATTGATTAAACCAGTGAGAAAATGTTTTTCCCAAACTTGAAACATGGAACACTTAACTTTGTCACGACCTAATATATTCCTAGATAATCTTTATTACTGTTTACTTTAAAGGAACATATATTAGTAAGAATTTTGAACGTATAAATTTTATAGTTGTAATTCTAATTCATTAAACATAATCTGATTATGGTTACATCGTACTTCACTTCTTCTTTACGAGTTTCACCATACATAACCATAGTTACTAAGGACTGATACAAAAAAATGGGTTCTAAAATATACATTAACACAGATAACCGGGTGCATGGTAAAAATAAAACAACTTCTATCTTCATTCCTTATAACACCACCAATCCAGTGAATCAAGGAAATTGACCACTGTTGCCATCTAAAAAAAATGAAAGAAATCTATTGAGAAATAAAATTTCTTAGTAGGAAAAACTAAACCATCAAATACGTTAGTACGTTAGTAACCATCAATAAATTCTAATAAAATCCATACAATCAATAACCATTCAACAACATGTATGCATGGATGAAATTTCAGGGTGCACATGGCCTCTACATATTATACTGTATGTAGCTACATCTCGTACTGGATGTAGAAATGTTGCGGCTGTCTTATGCTAATCATGCATGTCATTTCCATGTTTTTGCACATGGTCTCTACATCTAGTACTGGATGTAGTATCAGATCCTGTTTCGCAAATATCGTACTGGACTCGGAAACATGAATATATATATATATATATATATATCACATCAAAATCATCATTCTCATCAATAATACCATCCATGAGCAAATACATACAATCTCATGGGAAAAATTCTCATCACAACATCATAAGTATCAAATGTATGGTTAGACTACAATACCTTATCAAAATCATACCAACTCATGCATGGCAACAGAATATCATCAAGCTATAGACAACATGTTAGTAATCTAACTAGGAAACCTTAATATACAATCCAAATAATTTTATAATTCCTTTAGACCTTCTCAAGAAAGGATTAGAAATTAGACTAGACCTTATGTTCTCCTCAACTTATCAATCTACTATTTAATTATCAAACTAAACCACTTGAGTAAATAGACATTTCATCCCCATACCATTCATCCTCTACTTCATATAATAAATTTAAAATAATTCCAATCATAAATATATAAGCAAACAGTCCAAAATTCCATCAAAATCAAGTCTAAAAGGTCATCAAAATTAAGTCCAATCCTTACTGAAATTTTAGCATTTAAATTGTCAACCTATCCTATTATTAAATCAACATTATCACATCATAAAATATTCTTCAATGATATTCAAATTTAGCCTAAATAATCAACCATAAATCTGCACCATTAAACATATAGATTAGTCCAAATAAGCTCTTCATTAAAGATTGAAGCCTAGCCTACCTCAAGTGAATTTGGATTTGCAAATGACTAGGTGGTTGTCCTTCTTGGAAATATTTAAGGAAGAGAATCTTTAAAAGAAGAGAAATTTATGTATACGATAGTAAAAGTGAAGTTACGGTTGTGAACAATTTAAGAAGGTGAGAAGTGGAAAAGAAAGGTGCAAGGAAAGCAAATGGTTATAGGATGAGTTATGAAGCTTGAAGTTTACATGCAGAAAATTTGCAACCTTGTTAGCTATTTATACTATTTTAATTAGTTAAGTTTCAAGTGACTTAGTTGGATTATAACTGAATTAGTAGTTAGTCTAGTTAGAAATTAACTAACTAACCATTACTGTGAGAGATATTATTATAAATTCTTATCTTATGCACTAGATTTTTCTTTTTGCAACATTCCTTCAATTGCATGTGGAGCATGGCTGGGTAGTTTAATTTTATTTGCTTGGTTTTTGATGATTTGCTTACAGCTGCATATACACACCACAGCTTCACATACATCCACGATTGTACCCAAAATTGGTGTAGTTTTGAAAATCTGATTGGTTCAAATATGCATGAGGAAAATCTGATTGGTTCTTAAGTGCTTGGCCGAAATTAGGCTTTGTTTATAAGTTGATTAGCTGCCACATGGATAGCCTTAGAAGATTATTCAAGAATCTTGGACCTAGCTTGTCTTATTCACTTTATTGACTTCCCATTGACTTCTATTTCTATTAATTCACATACCCATGCATAATTCTTAGGAAGTTTGGGCTGAATCTTCTAGCCTTTGTGTCAAAGTTCTAGTAGCTACATGTTGCCAAGACTAGATTTTTCTTTCAAATAGCTAAAATTTTTTTTAGCATGTATGGTTCATTCTTTATATATTCTGTACTAATATATCAGTTCATAAATTCCCATTTTTTTAGTATGTTAAACTAGATTTCCTAAGCTTTCTAACAAGGTATCACATGCCTTATTTGGATTTCTAAAACTCTAGCTATAGCATTTTAAAAACTAAACTCCAAAGCTGCCAGCAAGCTCAAATTTAGATAACATCTCTTAGCATTTTCGTGACTGCAATCAGTACACAATCTAGATTTAGCTGAAATTTTTATATGTTATACTTGACATCTAGATCTTTAATTACATATATCATACAACTAATTTGAGTAAGAAATGAGAGAAATACTTTTTTTTTTTTTATAAAACGGGTGGCAGTAGTGAATAGTTTTTGGACAACTTGTGTTCTAATAAATTCTATCCTATTCTTCTTGTATCAAACAATCATCATACTTTCATAATTCAAACATAAATATAAGCTTAAGATAAAAATTTGAGGATGTTACAAGCTTTTTATGAAAATGAAAACTTAAGTTTCAGAAAAGCTTTTTAAGGAACTTTGCTTTTGAAAATCATGAATGAGATTAATGCAATGGATCATAGGATGCATCAACATAGACAAACCCATACACATTACAAATTCCATTTAATTGAATTGGCATGTAAAAATTCTAAACATTATTGTGTAAGATCATCATCTTCATGGACCCTCTTATGCTCCCCTTAAGTCTAACAATCTCCCCTTTTTTGGCTTTGATCATGTCAAAATTCAATTGAACATTTTGATTCTTAGTGTTCTTCAAAAGAGTGTTTCCAAGAGCTATTCTTTGATACCTGAAAGAGAGTCAGCCATCTAGCCAAGATCAAGTGTCAAGTATCATTTGCATAAAGATTTTAAATAAGCAAAGATAAATGAATAATGAAATATACACAACATAAGCATTGTTGTTTCACTAATTTTATTGCTCCCCTTTTCTCTATCAATTTAATTTGAACAATTGTGTTAGAGTTAATGTTCAATTCAATATTTTATTTTTCTCATTTTCCTGTTTATATTTCTCCCTCTTTTGGCTTATAAAAAGCAAAATATAGCATTAAATGGGAAATAAGCAAAGGAAGATCAGATAAACCAAATAAAAACAATTTCATTTATTAAATGATAAAGGACATAACAGATTAAGAAAAACAAAAAACACCACAACCAGAAACTGAAAAAGACAACCACTATGTTAAGCTATTCATCAAAGTCCTTGAGACTCATCCTAGTCTCTATGTTGCCTAGTCTAGTAGTTATGTCTTCAAGGGAGGAATGAACTTCAACTGCATGTTCATGATGTAAAGCAAGCATAGCATCCATCTTTTGAATTATAAGAGACTCAAAAGGACTCCACTGCTGCTCAACAGGTACAACTTCAGCATCATCTTCCTCATCAACTTCTTAATCCTCATTAGCAACTCCTGTAGGAGCTTGAGCTCCAGCCATGGTCAAGCCATCAAGGGTGTTTATCATTCCTAGCTTGATGAGATGCTTCTTGGAGATCTGGTTGGTTATGGAGGTGGTGTTATCTACAATTTCATTGGTCACATCAATCTAAAAGTAATAAATAAACCTTGAGATCATGACAACATAAGAAAATTGATAGCTAAGAAACCTCTTAGCCTTCATCATTGTTTCTTCAAAAATTAGAATTTAATTGATTTGATGAGTCCTTGTCTTCATTCCATACACCAATTGGAGATCATCATTAGTGATATGAGCATGATTGATTGATCTTGGTGTCAGAATGTAAGTGATGATATAGTGAAGAAGCCTATCTTTAGCTGCTATGTGACCTACTCCTAATCTATTTCCAATATAAGCATTAGGGTTCTACAACATACCTCTATAAGTCTCCATCTTTGAGTATCCACCAATTTCTTCTTCAAATTTTCGGACTCCTCCGAAAGAAATACCAGCCACTGCATTCCATATAGTGTCATCAATCATCATGGCCACTCCATTTACCTTGGAGTGGAGAATACCATGCATACCAGCTTTGGCAAAAGTGTAGAAGACTTTCACCAACTCAGGGTAATAGGTACCCTTCATCTTCAGTAGCTTGGTGAGTCCTTGTGCCTCCAACATCCCAGGGAAGTTGAATCCCTCATTGATGAACCAGTCAAGCTCCAATTACTTGGACGACAGAAAAAGCTTGGTGGCATGAAATTGCATGTAGTTATGCCTGACACCTGTTCTCAACAACCTTAGAGCTTTGGTTGACTTTTGCTTGTTTGTCTTTTGCTTCTTTGAGAAGGATGGTTGAGACATGGTGAAAAGGAAGATCTTCGAAATAGGAAGGGGCAGAGTTTTGGTAGAGAAGAAGAAGAAGAGGCAAAGCAAGAAAAACATAGCTTTGCTTAAGGAGGAGAATTGATTTTGGTATGAGGGGAGTAGGCTCTTGGAGAGTGAATTTATAGAGTCAAATTAGGTTAAACATTGATGTTTCATATCAAAATTCCTTTAAGACTCTGGATTTTGCATTAAAAGCTATGCAGATTTTGCAAAATCTGCAGTCGTAATTGATTACAAGCCCTTTGTAATCGATTATCCTAGGGCGAAGAAATTCCCCTGAACCTCATGTAATCGATTAATTAGTTGGTGTAATCAATTACATCAGTGAGTTTTTATCCTGTAATCGATTAATTCGTGGATGTAATAGATTATGATAGTGAGTAAGGCCCAGTTTTGGCCTTTGGTAATCGATTACCATCTGTGGTAATCGATTATCATAATGAATTATGCAGATTGAACAATGATTTTTATTAAAAACAAAATTTTTGAAGTATAATGCATTTAGTACTTGTGAATTAAGTTTCATGATATTAAACACATCATTTACATGCTAATCAATGTTGGATTCATCAAGTATGCCTAGTATGTTTCTTAGGAGGAAGAATATATCTCTTGCAAGGGGTTTTGTGAAAATGTCAATCAATTGATTATTTGTATCAATGAATTCAATTGAGTAATTACCCTTCAGTATATGGTCTCTGAGGAAATGGTGGCTGATCTCCATGTACTTTGTTTTGGAGTGTATAATTGGATTCTTGGAAAGGTTGATGGCATTGGTGTTGCCACACAACAATGGAATTTGATTCATTTCAACACCATAGTCCTAAAGTTGTTGCTTGAGCCATAGGTTTTGAGTACACCAACTACCAGTTGTAATATACTCTGCCTCGCCTGTTGAGAGTGCAACACAGGACTATTTTTTTGCAGTGCCATGTGAGATCAAGGAACTTCCTAATAGGTGGCAGGTTCTACTTGTGCTCTTCCTATCTAATTTGCAACTTGCAAAGTCAGAATCTGAATAACCAATTAAGTTTAGAAATGCACCTTTAGGATACCATATACTAACTTTTGGAGTTGATTTTAGGTATTTAATGATCCTTTTGACTGCTGTGAGGTGTGACTCTTTTGGATTGGCTTGATATCTTGCACATAGGCACACACTCAACATGATGTCTGGACGACTTGTAATCAGATAAGTAGAGATCCAATCATTCCTCTATATCTTGACACATCTACCTTTTTACCTTTTTCATCAGGGTTACGATAGGTTGTGGTTGCCATTGGAGTTGCATCATCCTTGCTTTTATTCATTTCAAATTTTCTAATCAACTCATTGCAGTATTTGGGTTGACTGAGAATGGTACCATTTTTAAATTGTTTCACTTGAAGTCCAAGGAAGAATGTTAGATCTCCCATCATTGATATTTCAAACTCATTCTGCATTGAAGATGAAAATTCCTTGCACAAGGAGTTGTTAGTAGAACCAAAGAGAATGCCATTAACATAGATTTGAACAAGTAATATATCACTAGCAAATTTCTTGATGAATAGAGTTTTATCAACTTGTCCTCTTGTAAAGGATTGACTAATTAGAAAATTGCTCAATCTTTCATACCAAGACCTAGGTGCTTGTTTTAAGCCATAGAGGGATTTCTTAAGTTTGAAGACATGATTTGGATGTTTGAAGTCTATAAAACTAGGTTGTTGATCAACATAAATTTCTTCCTCTATGTAACCATTTAAATAGGAACTTTTTACATCCATTTGAAATAATTTGAAGTCCATTAAACATGCAAATTCAAGAAACAACCTTATGGCTTCCAACCTAGCAACAGAGGCATAGATTTCTTCATAGCCAATGTCTTCCTCTTGGTTGTAACCCTTTGCAACCAATCTGGCCTTATTTTTTACTATGATGCCACTCTCATCAAGTTTGTTTCTAAAAACCCATTTGGTGCCTATTGGCTTATGAGAAGGAGGTCTAGGAACAAGTTCCCATACTTCATTTCTCTTGAACTGGTTTAGTTGATGATGCATAGTAAGCATCCAGTGTTCATCAAGTAATGCTTGATCGATATTTTTTGGTTCAATTTGAGATACAAAGGTCATATGACAACATAAATTTCTATGAGATGATCTAGTAGATACTCCCTTAGATACATCACCAATATTGTTGTTTAGGGAGAGTTCTCTTGTAGTTCTCAACTTCTTCATTTGTTTCACTCTGTTTCCTCTCATCAATTTCATTGGTAGTGACATTTACTTTCAATGGTCCTGCATCATCTACAAAACTCTTTTCCTTTTTTGACGAGTTAGATTCATCACAGATAACATGTACAGATTCTTCCATGCATAAAGTTCTTTTGTTAAATACTCTATATGATTTACTTTGCATTATATATCCAAGGAAGATTGCTTCATCAGCTTTTGCATCAAATTTGCCAAGAAATTCCTTCCCATTGCTTAAAATAAAAATTTACAGCCAAAGTGTAACACCCTAATATTTCAATAACTATATTTGTAAATCATTCTTGTGAAATTATTGATGTGAATGTTAAAATAGGTGAATGTTATACTTGAATGATCTATATTATTTATATGAAATATTAATTAGAGGTATTACAAAAATTATTTAAGGGAAATGACCATACTACCCTTCCCTTAAATAAGAAATGACAGATATTTCCTTAAAGTAAAATGACAATAATGCCCCTGAATATTTTTAAAAATTACAAAAATGCCCCCAGATATTTTAGTGAGATATTTTATGATGAAAATTATATAAATGCCCTTGGATATTTTGGAAAAGACAAGAATACCCTTAGATATTTTTGCTAGATATTTTAGGAGGGGAAATGACAAAAATGCCCCTAGAATGAATGATGAATTTACCATAATACCCTTCAGGCCAAAAATGACTAGATATCCTTAGAAATTTTGTGAGAACCTGATGGAATTACAGAATACTCTTAGATAGCAGATTATCAAAATACTTTGTGACAAAAAACCATAGAATAAAATTTCTATGAATTCTATAAGATAAACTTTATTCAGAAGAATTCAAATATCAGAAAAATATAGAAAAATGATAGATGAAATCTAAGGAATTTTCTCTTAATTATAGAATGAATAGACTTATTTTATAAAATAGTTTAGTAATTTTGATAATCAAAAGTAAAGTGAACTAATTAGAATTAAGATAAAGGTAGTTCTGTAAGAAAAATTTGAATAACACTGTATAGATTACTTGTGAGTAATTTTTACTAGAATTTAAGTCAGTTTCTGAAAAACTCTAGAATGTTATTATTCAATATTATCTTTAGGTAGAAGAGTTCAAATCAAATTTGACTTCCTTTTAAGAAATGCCATGTAGAAAGAAAAGCATAAACTAGAATATTCTTCTTCATTTAAAAGGTGACATATGTATTCAAAAGAAGCTATATAATTTTGTCTTCTTTAAAAGATAATGAAAAATAATATAGAAGGAGAAAAAGGAAGACAAAAATCTTCTCCCTTGGTCAGCCAAGTTCACGTGAAAAGGATACAAGGACGAAGGGCTAAAAATCATATTTTGATGCAAGAAAACATGAAATAAATCAAAGTCTTCTACTTCCCTCTAGATTCCACGTGAATGTGCAAGAAAAATGGAGAAACTTCAAGAGCTTGGACAAGTGTAGGGACACTTGTAAAGTGGTAGCCAAGTGGAAAGCTAAGTCATTATGGCTTATGAGATATTTTTCTATTAAGTAAAGGGATAATAAGGAATCTAGTTAAAACCTAAAGGAATAAGCATAAACTAAGTTAGAATTTAATAAAACAAGGAGAAACCAAGCTAGAATGAAACTAAATTAGGTTGAAGGGCAAATATGTCCTTGAATAATTAATTATTTTCCTAGTGCTATATAAAGGGGTGGTGGGGACCTTGCTTGAAAATCACTTTCAAGACATTCTTCCCACTAAACTTCACGTGAAATACCAGTTCCTTATCCCTTTCATCCTTTCATTTTCAAAAGTCTAAATCAAATAGAAAAGACCTCACCATCATAGAAAGAATCACGTGTAGAAGAGCTAGCTAGGAGGAAGAATTTGACAAGCTTTATAGGAAGATACAAGGTATGTATGGGGAAGCTTTATGATAAAGATAGTTTAAGTATTATTTTGTTTGAATAAGTGTTTGAATGTTCATGTGTTGTTGAGTGTTTCCATGAAGTTCATATGTTGCTAAAAGTTTCCATGAATTTCTCTATGTTCCATGTGTTGCTGAGTGTTTCTATAAATCTCCATAGAGTTCATGTGTTGTTGAGTATTTCTATAAATCTCTATACTTGAGTAATATGCTGAGATTCTGTATAGAATATAAAGTTTAGTTCTATACTTTATATTGAGTTTCTGAGTAAAATAAATATGAGTTGTTATGAAATAAGTGAATCAATTTCATATGTTCATAAGAGTTGCCTCATAGAGGAGGTGTATATAAGAGTTACCTCAAAGAGGAGGTATAAGAGTTGCCTCAAGAGGAGGTGTGTCAGATAGCTGCAGGAACTGAGTTCAAGCGTTCAGATAAGAGAGGTCTGAGCTGGGGGGTACTTGGCAGTGGGGAAATCACACCACCCATGATGATCACATGAGTGTGGGTGAGAATCCTGTTGCAACACTGTGGGACCTTGACTGATCGTTTCAGTTCTGTGCCACAGAGATGGGGCTATCTTGACTGTTGGTACCAATTAATAAGAGTCTAAAAAGAAATCATGCATTTTTAAGAATGTTGTCATATGTTTTATTTGCTTAGATTATGTTTATCATAAACTTACCCTGTATTTTTGTGTCTGTGGCTGACACCTACTATGAACCCAATTTGATTTGGGTGAGTAGATGAACAGTGAAGAAGGATTGACAGATTGTTCTGATGAAAGGCTGTATTGAAGATGTCTGATTGAAGATGTTTTGTATGATGAAATATTTGAGTTGTTTGTAATATGGATTAGAACAAATATCAGACTGTATTGTATTTTAGATTATACTGAACTTTTTAAATATTAATTAGTGACGAAATTTATTTGGAATTAATCATTAGTAAACTTTAGTTTGCTATTTTATATATAAAAGGAAAAGTATTTTCATTAAAAATCAATACAGCATAAAAAGAAATTTGAGGTATTACACAAAGACTCTAAGGTGTGAAATGTTTGATTTTCTACCTTTGTAAAGTTCATAAGGAGTTTTTTTTAAGATGGGATCTTATGAGCAATCTATTTAGAGTATAGCAAACTATGCTCACTGCATCTGCCAAAAAATTGTTGGATTTAAAGGAAGTTGCAAGAAGTTTGAAGCAAGGAAGGCTTGGAGTTTTTGCTTTTTACATGCCCAATCAAGTTTGAAGGCATTTGTAATTGTCTAAGTGGCTCAAGTACATTACCTTGTGATCTTTCATTGCATTTGCATTCTCATCCTCATGCATACATGTTTTTGATTAATGAATTAAAGCTACACAAATGATTTTACAAGAATTCAAGTTCTCATGGCTAAGTTTTTGGAAAAAGTAAAACTTACTGCTTTAATCGATTACACAGTGTTTTAATCGATTAAATGTCTTTTTTCTAAACCTGGAAAAGCCTTGAAGAACAGTTTAATCGATTACAGGCTTCTTGTAATCGATTACATAGTGTAATATGAAAATCATACATTGATGCTTTAATCGATTACCATGAATCGTAATTAATTACATAGGCTATTTTCATATTCTGAGCTTTACTGGCCTAATCGATTACTAGTATTATGTAATCGATTATTATGCATTGTTTCACATTCATACAGTCTGCTTTAATTGATTACTTATTAATCGATTATATGGTATTTTAATCGATTACATATCGCAAAATAATCGATTACACCAGTGAATTAATCAATTATTGTCAGTTAAATCAGTTTTATATAAAGCTTTGTGGGTCATATCTTTATAAATAGACCTTGTACGAATTGTTCAAAACATATGAGTGACTTACCCAAAAGACACCAACCAAGCTTTCTAAAAATTCAAGAGACTGATTACTGAGTGAAAAAACTCATCTTGTAAAGATCAAGATTTCTGAGTTTTCTAATGAAGATGTGTTGAAGAAAAGAAGTTTTCAAGATATTGATTCTAAGCATTAGAATTCATACAACCTGGAATGTGTGGTAATCCCAATACATTTTCATTCATTTATACATGAAGGATCACAGGTTATGTTTATCTTGAATATTTCTTTTTAAGAGTTTGTGATATTAGCATTCTTTTGTGATAAATCAATTTGAAATCTAGAGGATAGAACAGAGTAGTGTTCTCTGGTTCTTGGTCTTAGAAATCTATAGGGTTTAGATTTTGATTCTTTGTCTGGTTTTGACAAGAGATATCAATTGTAAATTGCTTGTAAAGAATATTTTGATTTAGTGGATACTTTGACCTAGTGTTGGTTGGAAGACACTGGATGTAACCTCCAAGTTTGTGAGGTGAACCAGTATAAATTGTTGAGTCTCTCATTCTAATTTTGTATATCTCTCATTGATTGTGTTTGGATAATCAAGATATTATCAACAATAAAAGGTTCTAGCACTACTTGCATAACAAGATTTGATCTTGGTTGAAAAAAAAGTTTTGGTTTGAAAAAGGTTTTTAAGTGATACGATCCAAATTTCAAATTTCACAAATAGTTTCAAGTAAAGTTTTAAATACTTTTTTTAAACCAATTCACCCCCCTCTTGGTTTATTTGAAGAGTGTTCATTGTATTTTCAATTGATATCAAGAACTGGTTCTTAAAAGTTATTCAAGATCACTTTCTTTTCAAAGAAAATGAATACTACTCAAATAAATTTTAGAGAGGGAGCTTCTCTCAATCGTCCACCGATGTTTGAGGGTGAGCATTTTAGTTTTTGGAAAAATCGCATGCAGATCATTATTCAATCCAATGATCCTGGAGCTTGGAATGCCATTGAGAAAGGTCCTTTAGTTCCAATGAAAACTGTTGATAATAAATTAATGATGACAAATGCTGAAAAAAGAGTTATGCAATATGATTTTAAAGTTAAAAACATGATTACATCTGTTTTGTCTTCTGATGAATTTTTAGAACTGTGAGATGCAGAAGTGCAAAAGAAATGTGGGAGATGTTGGAGGTAACTCATAAAGGAACAAATGAAGTAAGGAGATTAAGGAAGCATGCCTTGTTTCATGAATATTAGATGTTCAAGATGAGCAATGCTGAAAAAATATCTCAGCTGCAAACAAGATTCCCACATATTGTCAATCATGTTCTTGGTCTTGGAAAGACATTTGATGCTAAAGAATTGAACATCAAAATACTAAAGTGTCTAACAAGATGATGGAGGTCCATGACAAGCTAAAGGTCTAGAAGGGGAGCTTGAAGCACTTCCTTTGGTGAGCTTTAAACGACCAATGACAAGAGTTAGGACTCAAGCACTTCAAGATCACATCCAAGCTAACTTGGACAAGTATGAAGAGGCACATCAACTCAAGGATAACAAGGGCTGGATTTGATGTCTCAAGTCTAATTTATTTCAATAAAGTGTAGCACTTATTAGAAGCAATTCTGTAAAAAATTCAAAAACACACACTTTCTATTCTAATCAATTACTTTAAGTCTGTAATCGATTACAAGGAGTTCAGTTACACATAAAAACAAAGCTGTTCTATTTTAACCGATTACCGATTGTCTGTAATCGATTACACAACAATTTGAAAAATGAAAACTCTTTGTGTTAATCGATTACATAGCAAAATAATTGATTATTTGGTTCCTCATCTATTTCCAGAAGATTAAGAACAAAATAATCGATTACTTGGTCGAAGTAATCGATTATTTGGACAAAATAATCGATTACTTGGACGAAATAATTGATTACAGATAATTATTTTCATTTTTTATATAAAGTTGTCTACTGAATGTAAATAGGGAACTTAATTTTTCTAAGTGAATGAAAGTAGAGTTCGTGTGTAAGAGATTTCTCTCTTTTTCTTGTGTAAGAACTTAATGTTTCTTATCAATAGCTTCAAGCTATTGTGGCGATTCTTCCTAGGCTTATTGGAAAGCTTTTCCATGGTGCCATTAACCTTCATCCCTTACCTTTTCCCCACTTTTCATTTCTGAATTCTTATTTCCAAACATCCATTAGTTTGTGAATTCTGGACAACTTTATGTCCTTGAAGAAAGCTTGAAGTTTGAGTTTCAATTCAAGGTATATTTGGGAAAATTCATGGTTGATGGGTTCAACCATACATCAAGTGATATCTAGATCCTAATCCTTGTGGAATTCTTCTTCAAGATTCAGCTTTAAAAGTCTTCAAAGGTAATTTTCTGCAAAATTTGAAAATCTGAAATCCTTTCTTTTTCCTCATGTTCTTGTGTTTTGGTGAAAATCTTTGGTGTGTTAGTCTTGTTTATTGATCTACCACATAACCCTTGTATCTTTCTTCAAGTTCTATGTGATTTCATGTCTTCATGTTCTTCATGAGTTCTTGATTTCTTGTTAATTTTTTTTTGTAGTGTTGTGTTGTATGACCACTTGTTTTGATTCTAAAGTATTTAAAGTATCTAAAGTACTTAGAAAGCGATAAATAAAAATTAAAACAGTGTCAAAATGTTTCAAATGATGCAAATCCATGTAAGATATCAGATTATGCCCCAAATCATCCTCCTCAACTGCTTTCCTCATCAATGTCATGATCATGTGCAGGGCCAGCTACAGGATCCTGCTCAGCTCTCTGATCCTCTGCCTCCTCCTGAAATGTTGGTCTGTCCCCAGGCCATGCAACATAAGCTCTGAACTGCTCCGGAGTGGGCCAATGGAATGGAGTGGGATCCTATTGGTGCTGGTGCTAGGTGTAGTCATAGAAGCTCTGATTCAACTGCACCTGCACTCGATGATTAACAGCCTGTTGATCTGCCATATGCTGCATATAGGTATGCATCTGGAGTTCTATGCGCTGTAAATGAGCAGAAATGGACTCCATGGATGCTGGCTGTGGTGGCTGCTCCTCCTGTACCTGCCTAGCTAAACAATATTTTTCAATAAAAGCTCGGTTAATAGGAGGTCGAATGGCTTTTGAGGGCTGCATGAGGATTCCATAGAACTGACATAGTCCGGTAATAAGTGCAGGAAATCCTAGTGCTCTATTTGTTTTTTCTGGATTGGTTGGATGTTTGGGAGGCTCTAAGGTAACAAATTGATGGATGGAATCGGAAATGAGCTGGGCTACATTAACAGTGATCTGGGACATACAACTAAAAAGTAGCTGACATTTGGGCATGGGTAGATCACTGCTATGATCACTAGGAAGAATGTTGCTCAAGAGGAATGTCATCCAAATTTGGGTCAAAGTAGTCATGTTAGTACGCATTAATCTTACCTGACTACCGGCTATACTTCTTGCAAAATCAGTACCTGGTATACAAAGTAGATCAATTAATTCCTGTTCATCAAACCCTAGGTGGATGTTCCTCCTTGCCTGATATTCACATAGTTGTCCTTCTTCCAGAATTAAGGGATTCCCTAAGAATTGGTTAATGGCATCTGTGTCATATGGAATCCATTGCCCTCGCACAAAAGACCGCTTGTCTCTGATTCCTTCTTCTATGGGCCATGCATTTGCATAAAATTCTAAAACAATTTCATGTTCAAATTTATGCATAGGATTGGCCAATTGCCCCCATCTCCTTCTATTCAATTCAGCTGTGAAGTCGGGGTATTCATCATCCCTTAGTTGAACTTTTCTTTCTTTTAAGAATGACCAGTTCTTTATTATCTCAAATCTTTGCTGGTGTTCCTTGGTTCTGAACCGTTGAACATCAAATTCAATATCTTCTGGGGGATTTGAGCTTGACCCCTCTCCCATGTGTCTAGCTCTTTTAGAGGAAAGCTTTTTCGGTGCCATCTACAAAAGGATTTCACAATTGAATAGCAATGGAAATGCTATCAATCAGCAACACAACAAAGCTTTGTACATAATGTTACCAATAAGCAAGTATTTAGAGATGGTATCCCTTTGAAAATTTAAATTTGTATATTTGTAATGTATGAGCAAGCCTTTGCATAGTAACATTCAATTAAACATGCAGCCATTGGATACTTGTCAGTCAATATGTTATACCTCAACCTATGATATTCATGAATTCCTAAATGCTAAAACACTATAAAACATTTCTAAGACTTTCCAAGTGTTGTGCATAAAGGAATGATTCACTATTTAAAGCTAGCATTAAGCATGTGAGGTATATTATGCAATTCAATTCATCTAACAAGCATTCTAGAAGCAAACTCGTGCAAGAATTCAGAGGTATAGCATGGTTGTTTTCTTTGAAGCACTTGACTGAACAGTTGGTGTGCATGAAAAGTTATTTATGGAAATGAAATTATTATGCATATGCTTGCACCAAAATTTTTAGAAAATAAAAGGAAGAAGCAATGGGAATATGAGTGAGCAGCATTCATCATAAAACAAAGCATAATTTGTGTCTTATTTTTCCTAGGGTTTATTGAAATCTAAAACAAAGACACAAAATTGCACAATTTGTCACAAGAACACTACACTAAAATTATACTAAGCTATTTATATCATAAATAAAATGGAGATGATGTAAAATATAGGAACACTTCACACTTAACCAAGAGGGGGGGTAAATTGGTTAGGCTAGGTAATTTAAAAAAAATTTATTAAACAAAATCAGAGTTTTTCCCTTAATGGATCTTTATCACTTTAGAAACCAAGAACCTTTATCCAAAGATCAACCCAAGAGATGTAATGCTTCAAGAACCAAGAGTAAACAAGAATTCACAAAGGAAACAATTAAATTTGCAGAGGTAAATGAACACACAAGAATTATACTGGTTCACTTCAAACACTATGAAGCTACATCCAGTTTTCTTCTACTAAACACTGAAAATAAAAGGAACACTTCTATACAACCAAGAGGGGGGCTGAATTGGTTGAACCTTGGTAAATTAAAATTTTACAAATCAGAGTTGCCACAGGATCTTTATCACTTTAAAATTATTTAAAACCAAGACTCTTGTATTCAATCAAATTCCTTTGTCAAGAAACCAATAGACTGAGAAAAACTTTCTGTGCAAACAATTTGAATCACAACCAAAGCAATTTAGAGATGAAGAAAATAGAAGAAAGATTAGCCACAGATTTTTAAACTGGTTCACTTCAAACACTATAAAGCTACATCCAGTTCTTCCACTCAACACTAGAGTAGAGTTCCACTATTGCAAAAAATATTCTTACAAGATATTACAAGCCTCTCTTTATCAACCCTAGATAAAGTTCAGAGATTTAAAACACTATTAGACCCTTAGAGACCAAACCCTAAACTGAGAACACTACTCAGTTTCCCTTAGAGAAACACTATCTCTAAACATCAAGCAAGAAACCCATTTGCAATAAGCCAATCTTTACAGAAATCAATTAAAAGAATTACACCTTCAAAGACTAAGGAAAGATATCACCTGATAATCCAAAGAATATATGCATATGAATGATTCACTCAGGTTGAAAGAGAGATTACAAACTCAATGCATTCCTTTCCTTAAGCTTTGAAACAATGATGATGCTTCACTTCACCAAATCAAAAACCCATACGAATTTGTGAAGCCTATATGATGTTAGAAACTCAGAAATCTCACTAAAGAAAGCTCATGAACGTTTGTGATTGCTCAGTGTACGAATTTCTCAAGGTTTTGAAAACAGAGCAAGAGGTTTCTATTTATAACAGCTTTCTAACTGAAAATAATCGATTAAACACGCTCCTGCAATCGATTATTTGGCATATGTAATCGATTAATCCAAGAATGTGATCGATTAAAATGTTCTTGATATTTTCTGGGTTTGAGCAGTGAACAATGTAATCGATTATCTCGTGAAGTAATCGATTAAGACAATCACACATATTTTGTAAATGCACTAACTAATCGATTACAAAAATGTGGTAATCGATTAAGCCAGTAGGACATGTTATTCATTTGCATGGATGTAATCGATTACAAATAGTTGGTAATCGATTAAGGCAGTCAACATGATTTTTCTCATTTAGCCTATGTAATCGATTAATTCGATATGTAATCGATTACAATGATCTTGATGTGTTTTCCAGAAGGCATGAAGAACAAAATAATCGATGCCATCAATGCAGTAATCGATTAATG
>PYAF01004110.1:120016-137458 GCA_007407185.1 Glycine tomentella | reverse complement strand
ATATATTACAAAGCATATAACAAAATACTACAAGTCCACAACATTAAAAGAAATCTTCTAACTTGTCCTCGCTTTGTAGCTCCTCCTTTTGATTTACCTGTCTGGAATGACACGGGAACATACTAAAACAGTGAGAATTCCAAAGAATTCCCAGTAGGTGAAAATTTGCTTATCATATAATGTCATCGTCATCATTCCATCTACTTCGATTTATTAAGAAAACATGTGAACAATTATAGTTGATTTTTAATTTCATAAACATATAACTCGAAGTAGATTCATTTTATTCACAAACACTTAAAAATAATCTCATACTTTATAATTAATGCAAGCATCAATTTCAATCATGTCAATGCATAGCTTACCCTTGTTATTTTCCTTTTTAATACCCTAAACTAGACAATGAGCTCATTGCTAGACTTAGGTTGCTCCCGCAGGGTCGTGCTCAGCTCAACTGTATCACCCTTTGGGGTCCCATAGGGTCGTGCTCAGCTTAACTGTATCACTCTTGGGTTAATATGTCTTTCCCGCAGGGTCGTGCTCGGCTTAACCGTACCACCCGTTGGGTACCATCAGGGTCGTGCTCAGCTTAACTGTATCACCCTTCAGGTATTATCTTTCTTTAGTCTTTCCCTCAGGGTCGTGCTCGGCTTAACCGTATCACCCTTTGGGCACCATCGGGTCGTGCTCGGCCTTACCGTATCACCCTTCAGGTTTTATCTTTTTATCTTTCTTAATGCACATGACATGCTCAATGACATGCAAATCTACATAACTCATGTCATACAATTATGCCACAAAACATCAAGATTTCATCATCATAAAGAAAATCATAACAAAGAACATCATAACAACAAGATTTCTTACTACATATGATTCGGTTCTTCCTATAATCTAAAATCATCTAACATTCATTAAATTCCCATCTTTTAGTATGTTAAACTAAACTTCCTAAGCTTTCTAAGAAGGTATCATATACCTCACTTGGCGTTGTAAAACTCTAGATATAATATTTTACAAATAGAACTTCAAATCTGCCAACAGTCTCAAAATTCCATACTAACATCTCTTAGAGTTTTCACGATTTCAAGCAGTAAACAATCTAGTTTTATCTGAAATTTTTATATGTTATAGTTGACATCTATATCTTTAATTCCATATATCATACACCTAATTTGAATAAGAAATGAGGGAGAAATAAATTTTTCAAAACAGATGGCAGAAGCTGTTTGGGTGTGGACAATAGTTTTGGACAGCTTGAGTTAAAATAAATTCTGGGCATGATTCACTATTTATTTTTGTCCCATATTTTAGGACAACATAGAGGACGTCTCAAGCTTTAAAATGAGTGGTCAAACATCTCGTTTGGTTAAGTATAGAGGGAGATATGGAAATTTCAAGACAGTCCAAAATTCAGCTTACAACCATACAAATTATCTCAAGAATCAAATGATAAATGAAACTAACTTTCACCTACCTCAAATGAGTTTAAATCTTGAAAATAGAATGGATAAATAGCTTTCTTCCTTCCTTCTTTCCTTGGGAGAATCCTCTAAGAGATGAAGCCTTGATATTCTTCTTCTAAGCTTGTCAAAACTCTTCCTAAGGTTGCTAGGTTTCTCACGAAATTTTGTCAAGATGGTGGAGTTTCTTTCTTACTTGTTTTAGGCTTAGAAAAGAGAAAGATGAAAATGAAATGAAAGGGATTCAAGGGAGGGTTTCAAGTGAGAGAAATAGGTGTAGGAAGTATCTTGAAAATGAATTCCATTTAAAGCTTTCATCCTTTATATAGTAGTTGGAAGCTAAAAAATCTCCTAAGTCATTATGGCTAACTTTCCACATGTTCCAATCACAATAGTCCTTGTTTTTCCTCCATACAAGTGTCCCATTCTTTAAAATTCTCCCTTATTCTTGTATGTGCACGTGGAAGAACTAGGATTAGGGAAAAATGGTGTTTTTCTTCATTCTTCATTCTTGAATTTATCTCAAAACTTGTTTTAGCAAAATAGTGGTTCTGGATTCGTTAACCGTTGGATCTCCTTAAAAGTTTAAAGGTATACTCCTATCTCCCATATATAACTTTTGACCGTTGGGATCTTTGAAATAATGTCTAGAACTATCCATGTGTTCTACCAAAGGGGATAAGAGAAGATTTTTCTTCTCATCTTGTATACATATTCCAAGTGTCCACCACTTGTCTTCTTCATGAAGCTTGTCTTTACAAGTGGCTTATTCATAACCTTTTCTACATCATTCCACATGTGAACTTCAAGCTTAAGGGGTAGGATGACAAGTTTTTCTTCCTTTTATGCCTTTATATATCATTTCTGATGCTAAAGTAAAATCTAATTCCCACTTTTGGTTTTTCACATGGTAATTCCTTGTATGAAGTCAAATTTAATTTGAATTCTTTCACCTAAAATAATGTGAAATAATAGAATCCTAGAGATCTCCACAAATTATCTTCAATAACTTATAACCAATTTCTACAGAGTACTATACAAACCTCAAGCACAAGATTATCCTTATCCAATTGGTCTATTCTTCTTCTGACCATCAAAATTACTAAACCATTTTATTGAATAAATTTGGACATCCTACAATTGAGAGAAAATTCCACAGAATCTCAAAGGGTATCTGATCATTTCTAGCCGGAAGGGTATTATGGTAAATTTATCATTCATCCTAAGGGTATATTTGTCATTTTAACCATAAAATATCTAGTCAAAAATATCTAAGGGTATTCTTGTCATTTCTAAAATATCCAAGGGCATTTATGTAATTTTCCTCCTTAAAATATCTAACTAAAATATCTAGGGGCATTTTGGTAATTTTTCAAAAATATCCAGGGGTATTTATGTAATTTTTACTTTAAGGGCATTTTGTAATTTATGGTTTAAGGGAAGGGCAATATGGTCATTTCTCTTCAACTAAATTTTCTATCCAAGTATCATCATACTTCCACGATAGGAATTCAAGATATAATTTTGAGGATGTTACAATTACAACAATATCGTAATCGATTATCATAAGAAGACTTTTATGTGACTTTGTGTAGCGTAATAGATTACCATACTCTTGTAATCGATTAAAGCATTCTTGAAAGCTTAAGTAATAGATTACCATTTACAGGATCGATTAAAGTAGAGAAAAAATATTTTTCCAAAAACTTAAACATTGAAAACTTTGACTTTTTATGCAACTGTTAGACTATTGGCAAGCGTACCAATGTCGTCGCAGGTTATAGAATTTATAAGAGATCGTTGTAACACCCTGAAATTTTGATAACTGAAAATACATGTTTGATGTATTTGTTGTGTTATTTGATTGTTTGATATGAATGATAAGTTGTGTGGAGTTTATTTGGTTTATGGTTGTTATACGTGAGTGATAGTTTGACCCATAACCTGAGCGAGACATGCAGTCGCGCTGAGCGAGACATGTAGTTGCGCTGAGCACAATTCCAAGATATTTCCAGGCAGAGAGGAAATTACGTTGAGCAAGGAAGGGCGTGCTGATCGAGACCTGCAGGCACACTAAGTGAGCCAGGGCCCGCTCAGGGCCCGCTGAGTGTAACACCCTGAAATTTCGATAAATTGAAAATAGATGCTTAATGTGATTGTTGTGTTATTTGATTGTTTGATAAGTTTGTATTAGTTGAATGATTGTTGTGTAAATTATCATTGTGCTATTGCTTGCCACGAGACCCCGGCACGGAGAAGAACCCTTTAATCGGAGCGAAATCTTTGAAACTCTTCTCGAAGTTTCGGTAGAGAACGGAGCTCCCAATCCTCCTTTCTTGGTTTCCTTGAGGTAATCTTAGTTTCTTTTATCTTCTCTTAGCCAGTTTAAGCTTCTATTAGTGTCTCTTGTGTTTTGGGTACGGTTGTTGAGAATTTTACACTTCCTTTGAAAAATCCTTTGAAAATGAGATGTTATAAAAGTCTCCTTTTTATGAAACTGATATCATTTCTGTGATCCTTGTTGAACCCTGGTCACATTGGTGTGATCGGAATTTCAAAATGATGTCTTTTGATGTAAACTCTCAAAATACCCTTTTAGCCTTTTTTTGAATCTGAGTGGGTATTTGACCCCAAATGTTAACATTCATCTTACCTTGGAAATCTATATTAAATTGTCTTTGATTTGGTATATAGATCTCTGCATTTGGACCAAAACACACGCTTTGACGAATCGTGAAACAACTCCGCTAGGTTGTAATAGGGAGAACTCCTGGTTAGGTAAGGGGAGTTTATTATTTTGGTGATAGTTTAGATACCATAGTTGGGGGCCAGGGAGTCCAACTATGAAGATAACTGTCTGTCCCTACTGTGTGCTGGTTTTAAAGAAAAACTAAGTTTTTAACTAATGGGATGCGATGTATTTATGAATTGATGTGTGTTTGTTCCTGTGTGTGCCCGTTTTCAAGAAAAACTTTTGTTAACTAATGGGATGCGATGAATTGGCTTGTTGATGGATAAAACTGTGAATGATATTATTGTTGTAATGATTAGATTTTTGGGAAAGGTCTTAATTACAGAGGAGACTATAATAACCATGGCTAAATAGATAAAAGAAAAAGAAAGAAAAGTTTAAATTTTCAAAATTCTGTCGCAAAAAGCGTTAGTGACGGTTTTAGCGATAGAAATTATGGTGCGAGTAGCGCCAAAGTGGCGCAAGTAGCGCCACAGGTACTGGAATTTGGTGCGAGTAGCGCCAGATTGGAGCGGTTAGCGCCACAGATGCTGGAATTTGGCGCGATTAGCGCCAAAAGTGGCGCGATTCGCGCCGGACCTCGGGCAGGGACTCTATAAAAGGGTTATTTTACGAAACCTGACCCAAAATCCTTGCTTCTTCTTCCCCCAGTGCCGTTCCTCCATTGATGGACCTCTGAGCTTTGTAAATCTTTATCCTTTGGCCAAAACACCTTCTACCCGACATGAAACTTGTGGGAAATCCTCCTCTAAGCTAGAATCCTTCATCACTTTTCCCTAAAAACCATCAATCGGAGAGATCCCGTTCTCTAGGGAACTTTGAAAATACTGAGTTTGGAAGGGAAAGAAGGCGATTCAAGGATGCCAAAGCTTGGAGAAGTGATCCTCCAGCCTTCCTTGACTGTTTAGAGGTAAGAAACTCAAGTTTTATCAATTGATTTGGGAATTTGTTCTTGGGGTGAATAGTGACCCTTTTGGGATAGGGCTGGAATTAGACTTGGGTTCTTTAGAAAATTATGCTCAGGAGGCTGTTCTGATGAATGTTGAGCTTTGAATCATAACTATTGATGAAGTTTGGTTTTGACTCTGAGATATGTATGAGAATGATGAATGTTGATGAAAGGAAAGGTGTTAAGATAGATATGAGCCTAAGTGCCTTTACCAAAGTTGTTCAGAAGGCTAAATAAACGGTGAAAACGTATTGATATAACTGTTTTAGCCAAGTTGGAAAATTATTGATATATGGTCTAGTTAAAGCATTAAATTGAGCTTATGCAGAGTCTAAGGGGGACTCTAATATCTTGGTTGAACCAAGATAGATCTTGTTGAGGGTCTGTGAATCGCCTATAAGGTGATTAGCTCTAATAACCCTAAGATAGAGAACAGAGAGGTTTTAATGGAAGGGAATGGCGTTTCCTTTCATTCTAACTGCTAAGGACCATTATTGATTGATTGTTTTATGTCTTGTGTAGGGCGTGATCGTGAACTTACTGGTGGTTGTGACCACGAAGCCAGGAGAGCCGGTATAGCGCTGAGAGCAGGTAAACTCTTTGTTCTTGGGAGTGTTTCCCTGTTTGTGTTCCACCATACTGTGAGGGAGTTATGGTTATTGATATCATGATGCATGTATATTGAAATTGTGTGTTACTGTTTATGGAAACATGTTTATGATGAGCTGAACACTGTGATAGTGTTGTTATGTGTTTGATTAGATTATCTGGCCAGTAGAATTGAACTTAATAATATATATATGTAAGTCCTGATGTGGGATATGCCCACCTAGCTGGATGAAGCCTCCTCAGGCAAAGAAAGAAAGTCCTGATGTGGGATGTGCCCATATGGATGGGTGAAGCCTCCTCGGCATGAGTAGTAGGTCCTAGTGTGAGATGTGCCCATATAAATGGATGAAGCCTCCTCAGGCATTGATATATGTGTATGTATGTTATGTACATGTGATATGACTTGATAGCTGTGACGACTAGTTTAGTAATGCCAATTTTGATATTATGTGCATGGAAGTGAACCAGGGGGAGGAAAGACCTCCAAGGACCCTGAGTTTACTGAGATTATTATCTCACCCCTGTTGGGGATTATGTTTTGCAGGTGATGCTCAGGGAATGGCTGATAGATCCCAGGGCAAGAGGCCCGAGTAGAGGGATATGGTTCTGAGGGAACCTTAGGCATATAGTGAAGAGCATGTTGGCTCTATATTTTGACATTTTTGATTTCATGCCTGTATTTTGGTAATGATGAGGGATATGTACAGTTTTGAGACATATACTTTGTATATTATGAGAATTCACCATATAACTGTATAATGTACAATTTATGCTGGTAATGACGGTTGATGACGTCATTTTTGTTTATTGCTTCCACTTTTAATTATCTTTGATAATTGCTGCGCTTAACCGTAAATCAATGTTAATGAACCGGATGCATACGGGTCGTTACAGAGACTCTGCCCAAAATTTTATAATATGTTTTCCTATTTAATTCTTTACTAAATTTTTAAATGGGCATAAGAGTGTGTTTTATATATTGTAGTCCTTCTCTTTAATTTAGAATTTTCCTAAAAATATCAGTCTTGTGATATGATGAATATTGAATGTATGAACTTTGAGTTGTCTGAAGATCTGGGGAATGTGAATCTCAGGCATATGTATTATGTATAGATGTGAAATGCGATTGCTTGTGATGTCGTTGATAATATTGAAATTGAGATGCAATTGATGTAGTTGATGATGTTAAAGTGAGATAATGTTGACGTGGTTGATGATGTTGAAATGAAATAATATTGATATGCATGATGACGATATTGAGATAATATGATGTTAAGGTTGATAATGACATTGATGAGAGATAATGTTGATGTGAACAATGTCATTGTGTGTGGATATACATGGATACCCATGGGGGTGTATGACGGGTTACCCTTGCGAGGAAGGATTTGTTCCTAGCCAGGTCATACATTGATGGTGCCCATGGTTGTAGGCTGTGTATGTACACGTGGGATGCAATGACCGGTTCGTTACCCTTGTGAGGATGGATTTGTTCCTAGCCACGGTCAGTGCATCGGTGAGCCCACATTGGTTTGT
The DNA here is from genome assembly GCA_007407185.1 of Glycine tomentella. Taxonomy (NCBI): domain Eukaryota; kingdom Viridiplantae; phylum Streptophyta; class Magnoliopsida; order Fabales; family Fabaceae; genus Glycine; species Glycine tomentella. The sequence continues at coordinate 130,149 of PYAF01004110.1, read as the reverse complement.
TATGTATGTACATGGGGGGTGCATGGCGGGTTACCGTTACGAGGAAGGATTTGTTCCTAGCCGGGTCATGCATTGATAATGCCCATGTTTCATACTTCATTTGCATGTGTGGAAATAGAATGAAGGCACTCGTGTACCTGTGGGTTTCAGTGGGCTAAGAACGCAGGTACTAAGGGGTCATCAGGTTTGTAATTCCCTTGCGACGCTGGCTGATCATCGGGTGAGGGAATGGCCAGTGCACGATAGGGTGGCCCTGATAGGCTGTGAATCATTTTTCCTGTGAGAGGCTATTTCCGGTGATGGTACCACATTGCATGCTGATAGATGAGTCAGGTGCATGCATCATTCTTTGCATAATTATTTGAGTTGTGAAATGCATTGAATGATTGGTTTGTTGTGTGTGTATTGGAATCATGGATTTTTGTTAATGATTGTGGCGGGTAATGTTGTTTCTTTCCTAATTGCTGCTATCTGATGTTGGTTGGTTTTTATATAATAAACTCACCCTTGTATTTGTTGTACCGTGTGGTTGGTACCTGTGATGATCTCGAACTTTCGTTCGTGGGAGCAGATAAGCAGCAGTAGGTGACTTTGGAGGGAGATCTTCTTTTTGGTTGGAGCCGCCAAGCCGACGTGATGACGTTGGATTCTTTTTTTGAGAAAGAGTTGTGTTTTGTTAATCAACTCTCTCTTAGTTAGTCTTTGGCTTTCTGTTGATATGTAATTTCGGGTGTATATACACACAAAGCTAAAGGAAGTTCTGACGTGTGGATGATATGTGCTAATTTAATATATATGTATAATGTGTTTGAATATGTAATTGTAATATGTGTATGATAATTGTATTATCGCGAAAAATTTACAATTATTTTCATAATCAAATTAATGAAGTTTTATTAAAAATTGAAGTTGCACGATTAAGAGTTAGTGATATCGTAGCGACGAGGCGGGTCGTTACATTAGTGGTATCAGAGCAGGCCGAACCTTTTTCGGCCGGTGAGTTATGAGTCTTCTATGTTTCTCTGTGCATGTTGTGTTGCTTGTTGAATGTCTGATGGTTAGAGTAATTGACTATTTTATGATTGATTAAGTTGTTGGTGTTTGAGATTTGCTTACATTGTTGTGATGCATATGTTATGGAGGTTTATTGGTGTGGTTATGATAAGTTTGTAATTCTGATGTCTATTATACTATAAGTTCCAATGCCTGGTCACGAGTTATCAGACTGGGCATCTGGATAATTTGTGAAGTGCAAAGGAACATTATGGCAAGTAGTCCGGAATACAAATAGTAAATGATAAGTGTTAATGTCTCGAGGGAGATGTGTTGTAGATGATTGATTTCTCGAGGCATCAACTCTCTATAGTGATTAAGTGGGTGTAGAATTATATTGTTCTTTTGTTGTGTGTATCCCTTCCATGTTTTCACTTCGTGGTGTGCGCAGGAAGTGATGGTTGGTAGGAATGACCGTGCGATAGCTGATGCTCTCTAAGCCTTAGCTCAGGCCTTGGGGAATCAGAATAGAGGAGAAGTTGTTGGAGCTACTGAGTATCAAGGGTTAGACCGCTTTCAGCGAAACAATCCCCCTACTTTCAGAATTAGTTACGGGAGGTTGAGAAGATCTTCCGAGTTATGGCATGTCCAGAGGAGCAGAAAGTTGCTTTTAGCACCTACACTCTAGTAGAAGAAGCAGAGTATTGGTGGGAGAATACTCGCCAATGCTTGGAGGTGGAAGGTCAAGCTATGACCTGGGAAACCTTTAAGAAGGTATTTCTGGAGAAGTATTTTCCTGAAGATGTTAGGAACAAGAAAGAGATGGAATTCCTGGAGCTTAAACAAGGAAACATGACAAAGGCTGAGTATGCAGCTAAGTTTGAAGAGTTGGTTAGGTACTTTCCTCATTACCAAGGAAGAGATGGCGAAAGCTCTAAGTGTGTGAAGTTTCTGAATAGCTTGCGACCTGAGGTGAAGTAAGCAGTGAATTATCAAGGTGTTCGCCAGTTCCCTCTTTTGGTTAACATGTGTAGGATATGGGATGAGGACTCTCGAGAAAGGGTGGCATATTATCGGAGTACAGGTCCAATGAAGAATAAGAAGATCGCGCCTCAGAATCGTGGAAAACCATACACAAACCCTTCCAAGCAATATGGTCATCATCCTAATAATCAAAGAACTATTACTATGGGATTTTCTGGTGGTAGTGGTAGCAGACCCACTACTTTTCTGACTCAGATCATTTGCTTCAAGTGTGGTATACCAGGACATGTCTCTTCAAACTGTGTAGATAGAGACTCGATCTGTTACAACTGTAAACAGAAGGGTCACTTTAGAAGGGATTGCCCATATCTCAAGAAAGAGCAAAATGGTGGAGACCTGAAGGACCAAACTGGACATCCGAAAGCCACGGGAAGAGTCTTTACTCTTACTTGTGCTGAACCTTCAAAATCTAAAGATCTAATCCAAGGTAAATGTTTCATAAATGAGATTCTGTTACTTGTGCTTTTTGACTCCGGTGCGACCCATTCGTTTATATCTCATTTGTGTGTGGAGAAACTTAAACTTTCTGTGTCTTCTTTGAGTGGTGATCTTATGGTAGAAACCCCAACTAGTCGTTCTGTTTTGAATTCTGATGTGTGTTTGAATTGTCTTGTAGAAATTTCTGGTAGAAAATTCTATGTTGATATGATTTGTTTGCCTCTCAGCCAAATTGATGTTATTCTGGGTATGGACTGGTTATCTTCCAACCATGTGTTTGTTGAACTGTTTTGATAAAACTTTGGTGTTTGGTGATCCTGAAGTGACTAATAATGGGTTGTTTATCTCTGCCAACCAAATTTTGTCATCTTTGAAAGAGAATGCTCAAGTATACATGATCTTGTCTAACCTGGAAGTAGAGACCAAGATTTCTCTAGGTGACCTCCCTGTTGTTAGAGTGTTTCTAGGAGTGTTTCCTGAGGATATATCCGGCTTACTGCCTGAGAGAGAGATAGAGTTTTCTATAGATTTAGTACCTGGTGCTGGACCTATATCTATAGCCCCTTATAGGATGTCTCCTATAGAGTTAGTTGAGCTTAAGAAACAGTTAGAAGATTTGTTGAATAAGCAGTTTGTGAGACCTAGTGTGTCTCCATAGGGAGCACCAGTGTTGCTAGTAAAGAAGAAAGATGGAACCATGAGGTTGTGTGTAGACTACCGTCAGTTGAATAAGGTAACAATTAAGAACAAGTATCCTTTGCCTAGAATAGATGACCTTATAGATCAGCTGGTAGGAGCTTGTGTGTTTAACAAGATAGATCTGAGGTCGGGTTACCATCAGATCCGAGTGAAGTCTGAGGATATTCCAAAGACTGCCTTTAGTACCCGTTATGGTCACTACGAGTATTTAATCATGCCCTTCGGTGTGACTAATGCCCCTAGTGTGTTTATGGATTATATGAATAGGATCTTTCACCCCTATCTTGATAGTTTTGTAGTGGTATTCATAGATGATATTCTGGTATATTCTAAGACCAGAGAGGAGCATGAGGAGCACTTGAGAATTGTGCTGCAAACTCTTAAGGATCGACAACTTTATGCTAAGTTGTCCAAGTGTGAGTTTTGGTTGGAGAAAGTAAGTTTCCTAGGACATGTGATATCCCAAGGTGGTATAGTTGTAGATCCTTCTAAGGTAGAAGCTGTTCTTAAGTGGGAAAGCGCTAAATCTGTGTTTGAGATTAGGAGTTTTCTGTGTTTAGCAGGATACTACCGGAGATTCATAGAAGGTTTCTCCAAATTAGCCTTATCGTTGACCAAGTTGACTCGTAAGGGTCAAGTTTTTTTGTGGAATGAACAGTGTGAGCATAACTTCCAAACTCTTAAAGAGAAATTGACGACAGCGCCTGTGTTAGTTTTGCCTAACCTAAGAGAACCCTTCGAGGTGTATTGTGATGCATCAAAGATGGGTTTGGGAGGAGTGTTGATGCAGAGTGGCCAAGTAGTGGCCTATGCTTCTAGGCAACTCAAGACGCATGAGAGGAATTATCCTACCCATGATTTGGAGTTAGCTGTTGTAGTATTTGCTCTTAAGATATGGAGGCACTACCTTTTTGGCTATAAGGTTGAAGTGTTTAGTGATCATAAAAGCCTTAAGTATTTGTTTAGTCAGAAAGAGCTGAATATGCGTCAGAGGAGATGGTTAGAGTTTCTTAAGGATTATGATTTTGAGCTTAGCTATCATCCTGGCAAAACCAATGTAGTGGCTGATGCTTTGAGTAGAAAGTCCTTGCATATATCTGCTTTGATGGTTAGGGAATTGGACCTCCTAGAATAGTTTAGAGACCTTAGCCTGGTGTGTGAGGTAACCCCTAACAGTGTAAGACTAGGAGCTTTGAAGATTACTAGTAGTTTGCTAGGAGAGATCAGAGAGGGCCAGAAGTCAGATCCTTTTCTGAAGACTCAGTTAGAAGCCATAGTGGTAGGGAAAGATAGTAGTTTTCATGTGGGATCAGATGGAGTCTTGAAGTTTGAAGATAGAATATGTGTTCCCAATGTATCTGAGCTTAGGAAAATGATTTTGGAGGAAGGACATAGGAGTAGTTTGAGTATCCACCTTGGTGCCACTAAGATGTATCAAGATCTCAAGACAATGTTTTGGTGGCCAAACATGAAGAAGGAGGTTAGTGAGTTTGTATATGCATGTTTAGTCTATCAGAAGGCTAAGATAGAACATCAGAGACCCTCAGGAAAGTTGCAACCCTTAGAGATACCCCAGTGGAAGTGGGATAGTATCTCCATGGATTTTGTCGTAGGACTGCCTAGAACCCTGAGAGGTTTAGATTCTATTTGGGTTATTGTTGACAGATTGACCAAATCTGCTCACTTTATCCCCATTAATGTCAGGTTTTCCTTAGAAAAGTTGACCTCCTTGTATATTAATGAGATTGTCAGATTACACTGTGTGTCATCTAGCATAGTATCTGACAGAGATCCTAGATTCACCTCTAGATTTTGGGAGAGTTTGAACAAAGCTTTGGGAACTAAGCTTAGGCTAAGTTCAGCCTATCACCCTCAAACTGATGGTCAGACTAAGCGGACCATTCAGTCTCTAGAGGACCTTTTGAAGACATGTGTTTTAGAACAAAAGGGCAGTTGGGAGAGTTTTCTGCCGTTGATAGAGTTTACCTATAATAATAGTTTTCATTCTACCATTGGTATGGCTCCCTATGAAGCTCTGTATGGCAGGAGGTGTAGAAAACCCTTGTGTTGGCTAGAACCTGGTGAGAATCTCCTTTTAGGACCTGAAGTGGTACAACAAATTACTGAGAAGGTCAAGCTGATCCAAGAAAGAATGAGAACTGCTCTAAGAATCACTACACTTGAGAGAGGACTCATGAGAAATTGCGAGACTGAGAGAACATAAGAGATGAGTAAATGACGTGGTTTCTTTTGAGTTTTCAATGTGAGAAGAAATTGGGAAGTTAAACTAAGATGTTAGTACATAATATTTAATTTTAAATTTAGTTAGGAAATTTTTTTTGGTAGAAAATATATATTTATTTCTTTGAAATTAGCTACTAATTAAAATAATAGCTAAAATTAGTAGGAAAATTAAGATTTTCTTGTAGTGGAAGGAGAAATGGAAATCTTACATATGAGAAAAAGAGTGAGATGACCTTGTAGTGTTAAGTCTTTGAGAATATTTTAAAAAAACAAATATTTTAATATGTATTTGTTTTATGGAATTTTACCTACACTATGTATATGTAGGTAAAAACTTTTTAAACTTTATCTACATCAATCAATTGTAGGTGGAAGTTTTATAGGATTTTACCTACATAAAGTAACTGTAAGTATAAGATTTTAAAATTTTACCAACACCGAACATTTGTAGGTAGAAGTCATTTTGAGTTTTAGCTATACCAAACAATAGTAGATACATATTTTTGAATTTTACCTACATCAAATAGTTGTAGGTAGAAGTATTTTTTGGCTTTTACCTACAATGATTTATGTCTGTAGGCAAAAGCATTCGTAAGCATAGGTCATTTTTCTTGTAGTGACAGATTGTCTTGAGGGATGATTGGCCATTAGTTTACAGGGGAAGCATCCACCTAAATTAGTCAAAGTAGTGATATACTCCAACTTATAGAAACTGTAAATTAGATCTGCATAGAGACTCTACTACTTGTTACTAACAGTGACCATAGTTAATTATGAAGGAAAATTTATTCCTAAATCATAATGGTGAAAATCATCACCCAATAAAATTCGGAAGCATCATATTTGACCATCAAGAAATCTTAAATAAATGAAGTGTACATATTTCCATTGCAACAATGATTTATCTTTATTCTTCTAGCCTTTAACCTTTCCTTATGAGTTTTAGTCTTCCTCAGTCAAATCACTCCTTAGAGGGTATTCTCTCTAGATGGGAAAGAAAGAAAAGTGAAACTTGATTTGACTTATTGGGGACCATAACCCTAAATATAGTGTTTTTCTTTATTGTTAGACCAGTAAGTTCCCATTATACCTAATTGGCCCAACACTGGTATCCACCTATTTATCCCATATTTACTTAGGAATCTATTTAGACATATTTAATTGATCACTTTAATTTATTCAATATATATTAAACATCATAATACAATATGTAACACATAATAATGTTAGAAAATTTTATTTCCTAACAATCTCCCACTTGAACTACATATTTACCTCAGATAATTATATCATATATCCTTAGTGCACAACTATATGCTATTTATCGTTAGATTCATCCTTAGATACAATCTGGTCCATCTTCTATATCAATATGAGATCATGGAAGCTTTTGTCACTGTTAGGCGTAACTAAACCTTCCATGGTCATCACACCAATATATTCAATGACATATATCAATTATGGATGAGAGGCATGGAAATTACATGGAATGTGATCTTTACCATGCCTATTTCCAACTGGTCCTTCTTTAGTCCTTATGAGATCAATCCTTAATTTTTTGCATACACAAATCAGAGGGAAAATAACATCAAAATATTTATTTTGCAGAAAATAAACATATAAATGTTTTTACATAGAACACCAACATAAATAACTCCCACTAAACCATAGTGTCATCAAACAAAACAACACTAATATGAGCAACATGCTCGTGAAAGACCTTAGGCACTAAGCCTTTAGTAAGAGGATCCACATGCATGAAGTTCGTCCTTATGTGTTCTATGAAAATCAGACCACTCTAAACTCTTTCTTTAACAACCAGAAACTTTATATCGAGGTGCTTCAATTTTGAAGAGCTTCTATTATTGTTGGAGTACAACACTGGTGACTTATTGTCATAACAAATCTTTAGATATAGATCTGAAATCCTTTTAATATTAATGTTAACATTAACCTTGTCTTTAAAATCTATACTAAATTGTCTTTGATTTGGTATATAGAGCTCTGCGTTTAGACCAAAACACATGAACTTGAGAGATCTGAAAACAACACAACTTGGAGCCAGCAAAGGGATATAGATAGGTGAGGGGAGTTTATTGTTTGTTGATAGCTTTTGATACCATAGTTGGGGTCAGGGAACCCAATTATGGGGATGTATGTTTGTCCCAGTTACGTGATGGTTTTCAAGAAAAACTGTTTTAAACTAATAGGATGTGATATATTTGTTATTGATGAATGAAATTGTGAATGTTGTCATTGTAATTATTAGATTTTGTTTTTTAGAAAAGTCTTAATACAGAGGAGACTCAGCCCAAAATTTTATAATATATTCTCCTATTTACTTCTTTATTAAATTTTAAATGGGCATGAGTTTGTTTTGACATTGATATGAGATAATGTTGATGATGGCATTGAGATGAGATGATTTTGATGATGACATTGATGAGAGATGATATTGATGTTAACGATGTTTTTGTGATGAATGTATGTTATGTATGTACATGGGGTGCAGTGACCTGTTGGATATCCCTGGAGAGCGAAAGGGATTGCTTAGAATTTTTAACTATCCACAGTAAGTGCATTGATGGTGCCCATGTTTCATACTTCATAATTGCATGGAAATAGTATAAATGGTGGCAGTAAGTACCTATGGTTTTTCATAAGGATAAAAATGCGGGTACTTGGGGGCATATCACTCGGTTTGGAACTCTCTTATGACTCAGGCTGAACACCATGGGGGGGAGTTTCCTGTGCATGATAGGGTGACCTCTACCAGTTACTGCCTCGTTCTCCTAAGTGAGAGTGTTGATTGAGCGTGGGCTAATTTTGAAGAGCTTATGTTATTGTTGGAGTACAACACTACTGACTTATTGTCACAATAAATCTTTAGCGACCTTTCAACACCACTTACTATACGCAACCCTATGACAAAATTTCGCAGCCATACCCCATGGTTGGACGCCTCAAATCAAGCTACAAATTCAACTGCCATAGTAAAGGAACCTACGAGTGCCTGCTTAACACTCTTCCAAGAAATAGGTCCTCCAACCAACATGTAGACATAACCTGGCGTGGAACTTTTACTATCTTGGCATCCAGCAAAATCAGAGTCAGTATACCCGATGATCTCTAATTCATCTGACCTCCGATATGTGAGCATGTAATCCTTTGTTCTCTTTAAATAACACATAACCCTTTTAGCTGCTTTCCAATGATCCATCCCTGGGTTACTCAAGTATTTGTCCAATACTCCCACTATGAATGCTATGTCAGGACGAGTGCAAACTTGATCATACATTAGACTTCCTACAGTTGATGCATAGGGAATCTTTGTAACACCCCAAAATTTTGGAATTACAGTCAATTACTGGGGTAAAATGTTGATCAGAGGTAGTACAAAAGGATTCAGGGGAAAAGGACAGAAATGCCCTTAGACATTTTGAAAATGACCAAAATACCCCTAGATATTTTAGCAAGATATATTTAGGAGGAAATCTTATAAATACCCTTGGATGCTTTGGAAATGACCAAGAAAACCTGTAGGGCGACAATTACAGAGATACTCTGAATATTTTTGAAATGACGATTATACCCCTAAGGTGAGTAGTGAAATTACCAAAATACCCTTTAGGTCAAAAATGACCAGATGACTTTAGAAATTTGTGGGAATCTAAGTATTGGATAAAATACTTTTAGACAACAAATTATCCACATAGTTGGTGGCAAAGAACCATAAACAATAATTTCTAGGAATTTTGGAAAATAGTTTGAAAAGAGCTTAATATAGACTAACTCAGGAATCAGAAAATTATAAGAAAAGTATGGACATAATCTATAGGATTTTCTTTTAATTATGAGAAGAATAGGTTTCCTAAATAAGATAGCTTCATAAAATAAATAATTAAAAGCAAATTGGACCAATAAGAAATTAGAATTTGGCTATTGCATGTAATAAAAAAGAAATTTGTTGATTTCGTTCCCTAAATCAAAGCCTTGGCTGTGTGATACAAAATCAATGGAGAAAGCGTTAAGAAACTTGAAGATGGGCCACATGGAAAGTTAAGGAGCTTGGAAATTTCTCATTGGTCCAAATAGAAAGTAAGCTATCATGACTTTAGAAGAGATTTTTACATTCAAAGCTAGCATTCCAACGGAGGAAACAAATGCTGATTGCTCTCCAAGCCTTAGTATTCTGCGTGAAAGAGAAGAAAAAGGGAGAAGACTGTAGAAATTAGGCACTTGTAGGAATGAGAATTACTAGCCAATGAGATTAAAGCATTTGGAAAGCTAGGTTATAAATGCTTAAGAGATATTTGAAGCAAATTTTATTTTGTCTCCTTTGGCAGAACACGTGGATATTTATAGACATTATTTCAAAGGTCCCAACGGTCCAAAATTAGATATATGGGATAGGAGTATACCTTTAAAATTTCAAGGAGATCCAACGGTTAACGAATCCAGAATCAATATTTTACTAAAATGGGTTTTGGGAAAATTCAAGAAATGAAGAAAGCATGAAATTCCCTTAAAAGCTTGGCTAGTCCACGTGAATTGGTGACATTTGCTCTCCAAGTAAGCTATGGCACGTGTACCATCAAGAAGAATGAAGAAACCTTGAGAAAAATCAAGAATAAGGACACTTGGATGGTTAGAAATCAATAGCCATTAGGATTTGTCCATGTAGAAAGCAAGGTAATTATGAGTTTGGAGATTTT
>PYAF01004110.1:105954-117869 GCA_007407185.1 Glycine tomentella | reverse complement strand
TGTGAAGACGCTAGTGCTTTGGCTAGGCCAAGCTAGACCATTGAGGGTCTATGAGATGGTTTGTGAGTGATAAGCCTTGATAAACATTCAGTTAGAGGACTTGTGGTTTTGGAAAGGACTGAGGTTCCTTTCATTGTGCCAGTTGAGAACCGTTGATATGTTTATGCCTGATATGGCTGTATTGATGTTGATATGTGATTGTATGCCTTGTATAGGGCGTGACACCGCGAGTGTCGGTGGTGGGTACCACAGAGTAGGGAAAGAACTGCAGAGCTCGGCTTTGCCAAGTAAGTTCTTGGTCCCTTGGGGATGTTTCCCACTTGCTTGTGCTCCACCATAGTCCGGGGAGTAGTGGTTACATTCATGATACATGCATTATTGGTTGTTGCATACTCATGATGATATATGCTTATATCTGTGCTTGAGACATGTATGAAGCCTGTTATTTAGATCTTCTGGCCAGTTAAATAGATATGGACCTCCCTAGAAGTAGAGCGCACCTCCTAGTTTGGTTTGCTCATGGTTGATGAGATCCCAGGGTGATGATGATCCCTTAAGACCAAGAGATAGGTGTGTCCCGTTGCGGTTGATTGCCTATTCTCGGAGGTACCATATACGTGCGTCCATGCGTAAGGGGTAGCTCCCGATGGGATAGCACGGGTGTGAATTTCGGTTTTACACTGAGGTTTGGTGTTGATTGGATCCACCTTACATTAGAGCTAGATGACTTGCTTGTATTATTATGAGGGCCGGGAGGCCAGTATGTTGTGATACCTGATGACTTGTGTCATGGAAAGTGAGCCAGGGTGAAGGAGATGCCTCTAAGGACCCTGAGCTTACTGAGATGTATATCTCACCCCGTATGGAGCTTCTGTTGTTTCAGGTGACTCTTCTGGCAGAGAGGAGTGGTCTCAGGGCAGGAGGCCCCAGTAGAGACAGTGCTTGCTTGGCTATGAGGCAGTAGTGGAGAGCTTAGAGCTCGGCTTAGCTTTTGTTGCTTTGTACCCTTGTAGAGGGAAGACATGTGTGTGCACATGTAGTTTTGAGATGTATATATATATATATATTATATGTATGCCCTCGTGTGAGGAAGAATCTCTGAGATCAGAAAGCACTCGGATGCTTATTCTTTTGTATAGACACTTCGAGTGTCAGACGATGTATATGTACATAACCAGTTTATATTATGTAATAATGTTTCCTTCTGTTTATATCTTTGAGATGTTTATGTTATCTGCCTATGGTTACGGTTGTGTGATCTGGATCAACAGGGGCTGTGTTGTTTGAGATGAGATGTTGAGATTCCATACATAATGTAATCAAGAGATACAGTTTTGATTTATGCTTCCGTAAAGTTTTTAATTAACTTGATTAAGTGCTAATCTGATATAAATAATAATGTTAATACACCGGATGCACACGGGGTGTTACACAAATCATAGACTTTGAATCTCTGAAGACAAAGTTTTCTGGTTGGGTCATATATATTGTCTGATCAATATTTCCATTGAGAAATGTTGTCTTAACATTTATTTGATGTAGCTTTAACTCAAAATGAGACAACAAGTGCCATAATTGTCCTAAAAAATTCTTTCGAAGAAACCAGATTGAATACACTTAATGTTTCTTTTTTTTAAAATTACATGCACACAGATATGCATATCTATAAACTTATATCACACTATCCATGATCCTGTATTACTCATTCAGTTTTGTATATCATTGATGCCTTAATGGAATTATGTGACTTTTGGTTTTTTTTTTATTCAGTTATTCTAAAGAAACGGAACTACTTTTGGATATGGATATAATAGAGTTACGAGCAAACCAAAATCATGATCACTAGATTCATCAGATTATACTCAAGTCTCTGAAGGTAACCAAATTGACATGATGAAGATTGTCCCTACATATGAACAATGGAAGGTTAAAGAAAATAGAGAAGTCAAAAATTGTATAGCAACAAAATAGATGTTCCATCATTGTATACATTGTACATAAATATATTTGCATCAAAATTTTGATTAATCATCCTTGGTGTCCCTGTTGTATGTGGCATTGATTTTGTTCCATATTCTTTATATACTATATATACTATACTAGACACTGAGTACCTATTGTTATAGTCAGGGGGAGCTCAAGAGGATCAAGAAGCTAAGTCTCTTAGGCAATAAAGTATTTAGGCTTTTTACATGCCAAATCAAATGATTGGTAGTTGTAATTTGTGTATGTCTAAGGGTGACTACCTATGATTCATTGCATAAAGCTCATACATGTTTTTGCATCCATGTTTTCATAAAAGCATAAGTGTTGCAAAAAATATTTTCTAAAACATAAAGTTTTCATGGTTGCTAATAAGTGCCACATTTTAGTTATTTTCAAGATTATAATGCTGGCACTTATCTTTTAATTTCAGTAAATTCTCGTATAAACTTGCTCTAATCCTAGTTGTTTTGTATTTTATACATATATAAATATTGTTGTTCATATTTTTGTTTCGATAGGTATCAAGTGTATCCGTGACATCCAAAATAACCAAGACAAGAAAGAGGGCAAGAAGTTCAAAACAATAATTTTTTGGAAGCCAAATTCGCCCAGGCTAGCAATTAGCTCGCTTTGGCGAGTTAACCTTTCTTCACAGTTAAGACACAACTCGCCTGGGCGAGTAAAACATGTGTAAATCACTCGCCTAGGCGAGTTAAGTTCTTCAGCAATAAGGAACAACTCGCTTGGGTGAGCGAATCATAAGTAAATAGCTCACCTGGGCGAGTTTGCCTAACCAGCTCCACCTTTTTCTGTAAAAGACCATGCAAATTAATCCATGAAGGGAGAGGAACAAAACCAGTAGCATAAAAACATAGAGAGAGGTGAGAAAAGAGAGAAAATGAGTGGAAACTCTGCAAAAATGGGTCGGGGATCACCTCCTTCGTCATGTCTTCTGTTGATCTCTTACTCTACACAATGATCGGTTTGTTTCTCTAAAGGATTGGATGTAATCTTCGTACCCTTATGTATCTCTTTTGATATATGTATGAATCTTTTATACTCATTATTGGAGATTTCATTCTATTCTTAATGCTTGATTCTACTTGATCACCAGTTTCATGAAATTGGATTCTAAGCTTGACTGGAAAATGCCCTTAGGATTTGAACTGAATGATTTTACTCTTTATGTTACGTTACTAGGAACAGAGCATAACGTTTTGATTACAAATAGCACGAGATTATAATTGTAATGATGTGTTATTTACTTCATATGCGAGGGATCGATATTCGGTAAATATCCTTAGGATTCTCGAAAGGGATCAATTCAGGGTGAATTAACGTGTGCATCAGTAATGTTAGAAAATGATTCATATGTTTTAATATTAATTTGATACTGAGGGTATGAACGATGAAACCCAATCCTACGTTCTCTTAAATTAATTAAATTCATTTTATTAGTTTTCGTAGTTTTCAGTATTTCCAACGCACTCAATCAATTATTTCCGTAAACAATGAAATTCCAATTATATTTATTGTACATAACTATTGAACTGATTACTTTTATCTAGGAGAACTGAGTAGCTCAAGTCCCTGTGGAGACGATGTTAACGACCCAACTCGTCGCTACGGTATCACTAATTCTAAGCGTGTAATTTCAAATTTTAATGAAAACTCCATTAATTTGATTATGAAAATGGTAGTAAATTTTTCGCGATAAAACACTTATCACACAACGAGCAAAGTCGAATAAAGACATAATTAATTACATGTGTATGTATATTTAAAACATTACATATTAATCACTTTGTCAGGACATAATTTAGTTGTATTTACAAGTATTTACGTCTGGAATATACAAGTTCAACAAGAAGAAATTAAAAGACCAACGAAGCAAGAGTTGATTAACAAAACACAACTCTTTTCCAAAAAGAATTCCAACGCCATCACGTCGGCTCAATGGCTCCAACCAAAAAGAATCTCCCTCTAGAGTCACCTAACATTGCTCATCTGCTCATACGATCGAAGATTCACGATCATTACAGGTACCAACCACATGGTACAACAATTGCAAGGGTGAGTTTATTATTTAAAGCCAACAAGCATCAGGTAACAACAATTGGAAAGGAAACAAAAATAATAACCATAATCATTACCAAAAATCCATCAGTCCAACACACACTCGACACACCAATCATCCAATTCATTTCACAAATCAAACAATCATGTTAAGAATGATGCATGCTCCTGATTTCACTCTCACCATGCCATGTGGTACCATAACCAGAGAAATAGCCTATCATAGGAAAATAATTCATCGCCTATCAGGGTCATCATGTCGTGCACTGGCCATTCTCCCCCCCGGTGATCAGCCAGGAGTCTCAAGGAATTCCAAACCCAATGGCCCCTTAGTACCTGCGTTTTCAGCCCATAGAAACCCACAGGTACGCACATGCCTTCATTCTATTTCCATCAATACAATATGAAGTATGAAACATGGGCATCAACAATGCATGACCTGGCTAGGAACGAATCCTTCCTCGGAAAGGTAACTCGTCATGCACCCCCATGTACATACATAACACACCAATATAGGCTCACCGATGCATTGACCGTGGCTAGGAACAAATCCTTCCTCGCAAGGGTAACTAATCAGTCACTGCATCCCACGTGGACATACACATTATACCACCATGGGCACCATTAATGCATGACCTGGCTAGGAACAAATCCTTCCTCGTAAGGGTAACCCTTCATGCACCCCCATGGGTATCCATGTGTATCCACATCACATAATGACATTGTCCACATCAACATTATCATTCATCAATGTTATTATCAATATCGATAATGTCATTAGTAACATCCACATCACGTAATCAACAACATCAACATCATTTTATCTCAACATTATCATCATCATATAACATCAATAACATCCCATTTTAACATTATCACCCAAATCAACATTGTTTGATTTAAACATCACCAATCACACAAGTATTATGCCATTTCAACATCATTAACCACTCCTATGGTATCTCAATTTCAATATTATCTACAACATCGATAATAAAATTATCGCATCCCATTAGTAAAAGAATCGTTTATCTTGAAAATGAGTACACACAGAAGCAAACACACATCAATCATAAATACATCGCATCCCATTAGTTAAAAATGTAGTTTTTCTTGAAAAACCAGCACACAGCAGGGACAGGCAGATATCCTTGTTAAAAACAATGAATACACTCAAATACCAAGGGGGAATTGGAATAACCTTTACCTTTTTAAAATTCTGTATGAAATCAGAATTTAGGATCTTAATCACTTTTTAAAACCAACACAACTTTAATTCAACCAAACCACTCAGTCCAAGATTCCAATCACGAAACCAACATTTGTTGAGTAATGAAGAAATCACAACAGCTAAGAGATCAAGATAGCAAGAAGAGATAAAACATATAGAAAATGACACAAGCACATATACTGGTTCACTTTTCAAGAGAAGCTACATCCAGTTCTTCTAATAAAACTTGTAACACCATGAAATTTTAATAACTGCAAATATATGTTATATGAATTATTCTTGATGTAAGTATTAAATTATGAGAAATTTGGCTGGTCTATATTTGAATTGATTGGGTGAAATATCAATTAGAGACATTAAGGAAATATTTGAGAGAAATGGCCATATTACCATTTCCTTAAATCAGAAATTACAGAAATTCCCTTAAGGTGAAAATGACGATAATGCCCCTGGATATTTTTAAAAATTACAAAAATGCCCATAGATATTTTAGTGAGATATTTTAAGATGAAAATTATATAAATGCCCTTGAATATTTTGAAAATGACAAGAATACCCTTAGATATTTTTGACTAGATATTTTATAGTTGAAATGACAAATATGCCCCTAGGATGAATGATGAATTTACCATAATGTCCTTAGGCCATAAATGACCAGATATCCTTAGAGATTTTGTGAGAACATGATGAAATTATAGAATACTCTTGACTGGCAGAATATCAAAATAGTTTGTGATAAGAAACTCTAGAATAGAATTTCTATGAATTTTATAAGGTGACAACTTTGAAACATCAGTCAGAAGAATTCAAGCATTGGAAAAATATGGAAAAATAATAAATAGAATCTATAGAATTTTCTCTAAATTGTGGAGTGTCCAGATCTATTTAATAAAATGGTTTAGTAATTTTGATGATCAAAAATAGTATAGACCAATCAGAATTAAGATAAAGGCAATCTCGTATGCAAGGTTGTGTATCACTCTACTTATAAGTAATTTTAACTATCATTGAAGTCAATTTTTGGAGATCTCTAGAGTTTTATTATTAGGTAAAAGAGTTCAAATCAAACTTGACTTCTTACAAGAAAATGCCATGTGGAAAACTATAATTGGAATTAGATTTTTATTCATCATAAAAAAAATGACACATGTAGCATTCAAGGAAGTAAAATTTGTCTTCCTTTCCCCTTTAGCTTGAATTCACATGTAGAATGGTGTAGAAGGAAGGAGAAGATTCATGAATAAGCCACTTGTAAAGATCATGACAAGTGAAGAGACATTTGGAAGAAGCCATAACACATGTACACAAGATGAGAAGAAAAATCTTCTCTTGTCTCCTTTGGTAGTTCATGTGAATAAGGAGGAAATTGGAGAAACTTCAAGACATGCCAACTAAGTGGACACTTGTCAAAGGAAGCCTTATGATGAAGACAAGTGGTAGAACACTTGTAAGGTGCATGATAAACCTAGAAGATTTTTCTTATAAAGTAAAGGAATCATAAGGAATCTAGTTAGAATGAAATGGAATGACATGAAATTTAGTTACAATGAAACCAAATGAGAGTAGATATTTAGGAAGGGTAGAAATGTCTATGAATATTATATCATTTTCTAACCACTATATAAAGGGGTGAAGGGGTCCTTAAGTGCAAGTCATTTTCTGAAGACATTTCCCTACACACTTTCACGTGAAGCTCTCCCTCATACCTCTTTCATTTCATTTTCATCCTTCCTTTATTAAAGCTTAAATCAAGTAAGAAAAAGACTCCACATCTCCTTCAAGATCACGTGTAGAAAAGGCTAGCATCTTTAGGGAAATTTTGTCAAGCTTGGAAGGAAGAAAAAGACAAGCTTATTAAGAGGTTACAAGGTATGTATGGGGAAGTTTTATTGCAAAGATAATTTAAGTATTACTTGTGTTTGAATAAGTATGTATATGGGAGTTTATGCTTAAATAAATGTTGAGTGTTGTTTTGTTTAAATAAATGTTTTTGAGTGTTGTTTTGTTTAAATAAATGTTTGGAGTTCAGATGTTGTTGAGTGTTTCTATGAATTTCTATAAAGTTCATGTGTTGCTAAGTGTTTTATAAATCTTTATGAACTTCATGTGTTTCTATGAATCGATGTACATGGATGATATGTTAAGTTTTTGTACATGAGTAATAAGCTGAGTTCTGTACTTGATTAATGTTGAGTTTCTGAGTAAAGCACATGAGACAGCAATTGAGAAGTGGTGTTATTTTGATATTTTGCCTGGCGGGGGTTAATCCGTGTTATTTTGATATTTTGCCTGGCGGGGTTAATTCGTGTTATTTTGATATTTTGCCTGGCGGAGGCTAGTCCGTGTTAATTTGATATTTTGCCTGGCGGGGGCTAGACCGTGTTAAAATAAAAAGAGAATCATGCATCATTTGTTATGACTATCTGTACATTGTATGTATTCTGTTGTTTAAATTATGTTTATCATGAACTTACCCTGTACTTTGTGTCTGTGGTTGACACCTGCTATGACCTCGATTTTATTCGGGCGAGCAGATGAACAACAAAGAGAGACTATTAGTTGTCTACAAGAAGAGAATTTTGTTTGAAGATATAATATTTTGAAGAAGCTATGTTTGAAGATGTATTTCTTTGTTACAGAGTGTTTTAGTTGTTTGTACTATGTAATAGAATTGATACCAGTATGTATTTTATTGTACATCAGATTTATAAATATCAATCAGTGAGAAAAAATCTTTTGGAATCTTATTATATGTTACTTCAGAATTATGAATATTGCTCAGTAATGAAAATTGTGGTTTAGTATTTTTTAAGCAAATCGAAAAGAATTTTCATTAAAAATCAATAATAACAAGATGGTAAATTGAGACAATACAAAACTAGATTAAAATTCCACTAATTCAAAAGTATTCTATACAAGTGATTTTCTCTATCAACCCTAGACAAAGAATCAGAGTTTCACCCTATTAGAAATCAAATCACCAAGATCCTGAGAACCCTACTCAGATCTTTACCCCTAGAGAACACAACTCTAGAAAGCTTGAAAGAAACTCTTTGAACTTAGCCTCACAAAAGTATTTTGAAACTCAAAACAATCTACAAGAAAGTTTAAGAGAGACACAACCTGTGATCCTTAATGGATGAATGAATGCACAAATGATTTTACCAATCAACACCAGGTTGTATGAATATCAAAGATCAGAATCAACTCTCTTGAAAAAACTTTTATTGACTCATCTTCAAGTATGAAGCAAAATGATCTTTTAATCTCAAGCAAGAAATCTAATACTCAGAAAACTATTTCTTGGATAATGAAAACATTTTCTTGTGTTGGGATTTCGTAATCTAAAGTATATGATGAAATGTAATCTCTATTGAAATTGCAAACCCAAGTAGCTTTATATAGAAAACAGTTTTAACAAACAGTAATCAATTAATACGCAAGTGTAATCTATTAGTTTAACATATGTAATTGATTATTTAACCAAGTAATCAATTAAAATGTTCTTGAGACAATATGGAAATCTTTAATGAACAAAGTAATCGATTAAACCAGTCAGTCTCGTATATGCAATAGGCCTTGGTAATCGATTATAGGTTGTGTTAATCGATTAAGGCAGTCCTATGCAATTTCCAGAATAAGCCTATGTAATCGATTACAGATTGTGGTAATCGATTAAGACAGTCATGCATCTTTTAGAAATACAACTATGTAATCGATTACGATCAGCTTGTAATCGATTAAAGTGTTTGTCATGGATTTTTCAGAATCAAACAAAAGCTGGTAATTGATTATATCCTTGTGTAAACGATTAAAGTAGACAAAGGCATGGAATATGCACAGATAAACTTTTAAGTTATTTTCTTAAAACATTTTATGCATGAATATGTTTATGCTTTATGCAATGCAATGATCACAAGATAAGCCTTCTTAAAACATTCTACAAATTACAAATGCCTTCAATTGAATGGCATGTAAAAAGCTAAAACCTTCAAGTGACCTGGGCTTTATCCTTGATCTTCTTCTTTAGCTTCTCATAGATCCAACAATCCTCATAGTTGGATTCCCTGGCCCTCAACTATGGTACCAAACTATAACCAAATAATAAACTCCCCTTACCTAACTAGGCGTTCTTCCTATTACAGCCTAGCGGTGTTGCTTTACGATCCTTCAAATACGCGTGCTTGTCCTAAGACAGAACTCTATATACCAAATCGAAGACAATTTAGTATAGATTTCCAAGGTAAGGTCAAAATTAACGTTTTGGGTCAAATACCCACTCGAATCTAAAAGGGGCTAAAATGGTGTTTTGGATGTCCACATCAAAAGACATCATTTTAAATTCCAATCACACCAATGTGACCAGGGTTCAACAAGGATCACGGAAATTACATCAATTTTATAAAGAGGAAGCTTTTACAATGTCTCATTTTTAAAGGATTTTCAAAGGAAGTGTAAAACTCCCAACAACGGTACCCAAAACACAAGAGACATGAAGAGAAGCTTAAACTAGCTAGAATAAGACAAAGGAAACCAAGATTACCTAAAGGAAACCAAGAAAGAAGGATTTGGGAGCTCCGTTCTCTACCGAAACTTTGAGAGGAGTTTCAGAGATTTCGCTCCAATTAAGAGGTTCTTCGTCGTGTCGTGGTCCCGTGGCAAGCAACGATGACCCGTGGTGGTTGATGGTGGTCTTGGGTGTTGGAAATGGGTGGTTCTAGGGTTTTGGGCAAAAAAAAAAAAGAGAGAGAAATGCGTTTTTCAAGTTTCTGCACTGCTGGTGCGTATTTATAACCCTAGTTCCTCGCTTAGTGTAACGACCCGCCTCGTCGCTACGATATCACTAACTCTTAATCGTGCAACTTCAATTTTTAATAAAACTTCATTAATTTGATTATGAAAATGATGGTAAATTTTTCGCGATAATACAATTATCATACACATATTACAATTACATATTTAAACACATACATATATATTAAATTAGTACATGTCATCCACATGTCAAAACTTCCTTCAGCTTTACGTGTATATACACCTGAAATTACATATCAACAAAAAACCAAAGACTAACTAAGAGAGAGTTGATTAACAAAACACAACTCTTTCTCAAAAAAAGAATCCAACGTCATCATGTCGGCTTGGCGGCTCCAACCAAAAAGAAGATCTCCCTCCAAAGTCACCTACTGCTGTTTATCTGCTCCCACGAACGAAAGTTCGCGATCATCACAGGTACCAACCACACGGTACAACAAATGCAAGGGTGAGATTATTATATAAAAACCAACCAACATCAGATAGCAGCAATTAGGAAAGAAACAACATTACCCGTCACAATTATTAACAAAAATCCATGATTCCAATACACACTCAACAAACCAATCGTCCAATGCATTTCACAACTCAAACAATTATGCAAAGAATGATGCATGCACCTGACTCATCTATCAGCATGCAATGTGGTACCATCATCGGAAATAACCTCTCACAGGAAAAATGATTCACCGCCTATCAGGGTCACCCTGTCGTGCACTGGCCATTCCCTCACCCGGTGATCAGCCAGCGTCGCAAGGTAATTCCAAACCTGATGACCCCTTAGTACCTGCGTTCTTAGCCCACTGAAACCCACAGGTACGCCAGTGCCTTCATTCTATTTCCACACATACAAATGAAGTATGAAACATGGGCATCATCAATGCATGACCCGACTAGGAACAAATCCTTCCTCGCAAGGGTAACCCGCCATGCACCCCCATGTACATACATAACAAACTAATGTGGGCTCACCGATGCACTGACCGTGGCTAGGAACAAATCCATCCTCGCAAGGGTAACCAATCGGTCATTGCATCCCACGAGTACATACACAGCCTACAACCATGGGCACCATCAATGTATGACCTGGCTAGGAACAAATCCTTCCTCACAAGGTTAACCCGTCATACACCCCCTATGGGTATCCATGTATATCGACACACAATGACATTGTTCACATCAACATTATCTCTCATCAATGTCATTATCAACCTTAACATCATATTATCTCAATATCGTCATCATGCATATCAATAATATCTCATTTCAACATCATCAACCACGTCAACATTATCTCACTTAAACATCATCAACTACATCAATTGCATCTCAATTTCAATATTATCAACGACATCACAAGCAATCACATTTCACATCTATGATTAGGTAAGTCAGAAGATAAGTCTGTAAATTTTACTACCCAATGTAATGAATGCAAGTAAATAAACATTACAATAAAAATGAAGAAAATTGCATAATATCTAAAGTTATCACGAGCTATAGTTTCAGATCATGTGATAATATGATGAGAAAAATTATCACATGAGAAACACCTGTGATGGTAGTGTGATACAAGAAGGATATGATAGAAGCTAATGGATTCAAGTGACAAGTTTAGAAGTGCTTAGAATATATTTAGTTTGGATTAATTAACTTAAGAAAAGAAACCAATCCTAGTTGTGTAGGATTTTAGGCAAAGGCTTAAGATTTTAAATGTATGTCACATACATAGCTAGTATATGAATTGGAAGACACATGAAGTACACTAGATATAAATTAAAAGAAACAAAACATAAGACCAAACAAG
>PYAF01004110.1:78906-102112 GCA_007407185.1 Glycine tomentella | reverse complement strand
ATCAATCAGTGAGGAAAAATCTTTTGTACTCTTATTATATGTTACTTCAGAATTATAAATATTACTCAATAATGAAATTTTCTTGAAGTAACAGTTATTGGCAAAATTTTGTTATATTCAGTTGAGTGCTTTTAAGAAAATTGAAAAGAATTTTTCATTAAAAATCAATAAAAACAAATTGTAAGTTGAGGCGTTACATATCGTAGTCTTAAGCTTGATGGCAAGTTTAATATCTTGTTTTCTTGAAGATCCTTTATACAACTTTGATTCAAGAATGAGTGAAAGAGTTCAAGTAACATCAAGGTAGGTGTAGGACTAAGCTTTTGGTGAATATTAGTGTGGAAGCTTGAATGGCTTTGAGCTGAATTTTGGTCTGCTTTAAAAATTTTATAGATCCCTATGTACTTAACCAAATGAGTTGTTTGACCATGCATTTTAAATTTTAGGATTTCCTCTATGTTGCCCTAAAATTTGGGACTAAACTAAGTAGTGAATCATGCCTATAATTTATTTAAACCCAAGCTGTCCAAAACTGTTCATACTCAAAACATCCACTGTCACCCATTTTAAAAAATTTATTTTTCTCTCATTTCTTACTCAAATAAGGTGTATGGTATATGGAATTAAATATCTAGATGTTAACTATAACATATAAAAAATTCACCTAAATCTAGATTTTTTACTGCTTGCAGTCTGGAAAACACTAAGATATGTCAATTTGAGCTTGTTGGCAGCCCTGGAGTGTTGTTATTAAAATTCTATAGCTAGAGTTTTAGAAGTCCAATTTAAGCATGTGATACCTTGTTAGAAAGCTTAGGAAGTCTAGTTTAACATACTAAAAGATGGGGATTTAATGACTTGTAGATTAGCCAAGGTTATAGGAATAAATGAAACTTCTATGGTGAGAAATCTTGTTATTATGATGTTCTTGAAAAATGTTTTTGTATGATGATGAAATCTTGATGTTTTGTGGCATAATTGCATAACATGAGTTATGTAGCTTTTCATGTCTTTGAGCATGTCAGGTGCATTAATAAAGATTAAAAGATAAGGCCTGAAGGGTGATACAGTTAACACGACCCTGATGGTGTCCAAAGGGTGATACGGTTAAGCCGAGCACAACCCTAAGGGAAAGACTAAAGAAAGATAATACCTGAAGGGTGATACAATTAAGTTGAGCACGACCCTAATGGTATCCAACAGATGATACGATTAAGCCAAGCACGACCCTGCGGGAAAGACATATTGACCCAAGGGTGATACAGTTAAGCTAAGCACGACCCTATGGGGTCCCAAAGGGTGACACAGTTGAGCTGAGCACGACCCTGTGGGAGGAACCTAAATCTAGTAATGAGCTCATTGTCTAGTTTAGGGTATTAAAGAAGGGATTAATAAAGATAAGCTATGCATTGTCATTATTAAAAATGATGTTTGCATTAATGATGAAGTATGACATTATTTTTAAGTGTTTTATGAATAAAATGAATCTAATTTGGGTTATATGTTTATGAAATTAAAATCAACTATAATTGTTCACATGTTTTCTTAATAAACCGAAGTAGCTAGAATGATGACGATGACATTGTATGATAAGTCAGTTTTCACCTACTGGAAATTCTTTGGAATTCTCACTGTTTTAGTGCATTCCCGTGTCATTCCAGACAAGTAAATCGGGAGGAGTAGCTACAAATTGGGGACAAACTGGAAGATTTCTTTTAATGTTGCAGATTTTTAGTATTTTTCTATATGCTTTGTAGTATATGGACATTAATAATATTGTATAAAATATTATTTACAAGTTATTACTAAGTTTGTAATTTATTAAAGAGACCAAAATGTCTCTACATTCTCTATATAAGCATAATTTTCATAACACAATTAAATTTCTAATGTTGAGATAAGCTTTTCTCAATCGATTTTGGTTAAAAATTATACGTTAGAAAAGTTAACATCTTCTAGTTACTTATTATGACCTAGGCATAATATAGTAATTGGAAGGGTGTTACACAAAACAATTAAACTATACTAATTCTATAGCACATAGGATTAACCTAGGTCGACTCAGAGACACGATCAATTTGGTTCCAACTTCAATTCACTAATAAACAGTACGGGATTTTTGTCGAACAGTTTGCATGCGATGAGTAAAAATTACGAAAACACAAACTACAATTGAAGCGAACTGGGCAACAACGTCGTTGATTAAGGAGATGACAATGTGTCACATGCGATAGACTAGGTGGTGACTGGTCAGGGTAAAACAACATAATGGGTGGTGGAGACTCAGATTGAATAGTGACAAACAAAGTAAGTTGTAACTAATTTGTTCAACAGAGTGAAATAGTGCACAAACAAATCTTATTTCACTAAATCAAGAGGTGATATTACGAATTGGAAGCAGGAAGTAAAATTCATCTTAGAATAAAAATATTTCATACTTCCCCAAACACCTTTACTTCCATTTCTTCCAAAGCCAATTAGGCACTATAAAAAATAGAGGGTTTTCCTCTGTCCAAAACAAATGAAAAAAAATCCAAAAAAGGAAAAAAATTGCTACAGTCAGACACCTATTTCCATCATGCAAAGACACTAGGCAATGGTTCCAAAATAGTAGGCCATAAAACGGTAAAAATTGCAATCTGCAATTCTGGTTTTGTTATCCTTAAAAGAGCCATAAAATCAACTTAAAAAACACTTTTCAGCAGTGGTACAACCACTTTCTATCTTGTGCCCTAATTTTTCCATACATAAGTATGTGTATCAAAGCATTAAAATAGAAGTAGTTGCTTACCCAAATGACAACAACAATAACGCATAAGCAACACGAATTCAACTTCAACGATGACCTCCTACATGGAGATGGGGACAAACATCGTTGGATTATGAAACCTTCTGCTTGTCAATGTCGGAGTCAAGGGATACGCCTGGGGTATTTGAAGAATGAAGAATGCTTTGTTGGGCTCTTTGAAAGTGATTTGAAGCAGGGTGTTGCTGGAACTAAGCTGGTGAAGATGATGGTATGCAAAAATGTCGAGAAGGGCACAGGCTTTAAAATCTAAATTGAAATTTGGGACAACATAAAACAAAGACAGTTTTATATAAAAATTGTATTTGACATCGACCAAAACAACGTCGGTCTCAAGAACCGTCTATGAAGCCTGTAAAACGATGAAGGTCTACTTAGAAATCGTCTTCATTTTGTCCTTTCAAGGATTTTTGCCCAAAACCCGTCATTGTAAACATCTAAATAATTTCAAAATTGCCATTGCCTAGCCTAGAAGATGGTTTTGGCACAACCGTGGTGGAAGTCGTGTCGTAAAAATGTATATTTGTAGTAGTGCTACTTTAAATCCATTGAAATAGATTAGTTTCATATCCAAATCCATTTTTTTGGATTTTAAATCCAATCCAAATAATTGGATATGGATTGGATATTTGTTTGGATTTTTAAATCCAATACAATTTTTTGGACAATGATGGCTACATTTTTTTGGCCAACTTTGTTTGGAGCCATTTTTTGATCGATGTCATCTAGAGTTATTTTGGTCAACATCAAATAATGATGATTTTAAGTTGTCATCGGTTGAGCCTATTTTTTGGTTAATGTTGGTCGTTAAGACTTTTGGCAAGCGTACCAATTTGTCGTTGTAAGTTACAAAATTTATAAAAGATCGTCTCCACAAAGACTTGAGCTACTCAGTTAATCCAAATAAAACTTAACAGTTTAATAATTATGTACAATAAGGATGAGCGGAATTTCATTTGATTACGAAAGTAATGGAAAATTACGAAACTAGTAAAATGAAATATATTTATGAGAAAGTGAGATTGAGTTTCATCATTCATACCCTTAGTATTAAATTAACTTCACCATGTATAAATCATTTTCTATTCTTATTGACGCAAACATTATTTCACCCCGAATCGATTCCTCACATTCGAGAATCCTAAGGATATCTACCGAATATCGATTCCTCATGTAACGCCTCAATTTACCATCTTATTATTATTGATTTTTAATGAAAAATTCTTTTTGATTTACTTAAAAATACTAAACCACAATTTTTCATTACTGAGTAATATTCATAATTCTGAAGTAACATATAATAAGATTACAAAAGATTTTTTCTCACTGATTGATTTTTATAAATCTGATGTACAATAAAATACATACTAGTATCAATTCTATTACATATTACAAATAACTAAAACCTTCTATCACAAAAGAATATATCTTCAAGCATATCATCTTCAAATAACACATCTTCAAACAAAATCCTCTTCTTGTATACAGTTCATAGTCTCTCTTTGCTATTCATCTGCTCGTCTGAATAAAATCGAGGTCATGGCAGGTGTCAACCACAGACACAAAGCACAGGGTAAGTTTATGATAAACATAATTTAAGCAAATATATTCAATATGTAAATATTCATAACAACATTCTCAAAGATGCATGATTCTTTAGACTCTTATCATGATGCATGATTCTCTTAAACTCTTTCCATAATTGGTACCAATAGTCAAGATAGCCCCAGTCCAATGGTCCAGAACTTGCACGATCAGTCAGGGTGTCACAGTGGTGCACAGGAAGGTCACCCACACTACATGTGATCATCATGGGTGGCGTGAGTTCCCCACTACCGAAGCACCCCCCAGCTCAGAACTTTCTTATCTGAATGCTCGTACTCAGTTCCTATAACTATCTGACACACCTCCTCTCGAGCTAATAACGCGGACTAATCCCCGCCGAGCATATGCATATGAGACATATAAGACTGATTCACTTTAAGGTATAACTCTTATCATCATCTCATATTTATTTTCAACATCAGTCTTTAATTTATATCTCACATACTTTACTCAGAATCTCAACATAAAGTATAGAACTCAACTTTATATTCATGTACAGAACCTCAGCATATTATTCATACACAAAGGTTTATAGAAACACTCAACAACACATGAACTTCATGGAGATTTATAGAAACACTCAGCAACACATGAAATTTCAAAGAGATTCATGAAAACACTCAACAACACATGAACATTCAAACACTTATTCAAATAAAACATCACTTAAACTATCTTTATCATAAAGCTTCCCCATACATACTTAAACAAAGTAACACTTAAACTATATTTAGCATAAAATCCCCTATACATACTTAAACAAAGTAACACTTAAACTATATTTAGCATAAACTCCCCTATACATACTTAAACAAAGCAACACTTAAACTATATTTAGCATAAACTCCCCTATACATACCTTGTAACCTCTTGATAATTTTATCTTTCTCTTCCTCCAAGACTTGACAAACTTTCCCTAAAGATGCTAGCCTCTTCTACACGTGATCTTCAAGGAGAAGTGGATTCTTTTTCTCACTTGATTTAGGCTTTAATAAGGGAAGGATGAAATGAAATGAAGGTGGTGTGAGGAGAGAGTTTCACGTGAGGTTGTAGAAAGGGGTGGTCTTGAAATTGGCTTCACTTAGGTTCCTCCTCCTCCCATTATATAGTAGATGGAAAATAATTGAATATTTACAAAAATCTCTAAGTCATGATGATTCCTTTACAAATGTCCCTACACTTGTCTTGATTTTTTACAAGTGTCCCACCATTTGTCCTAACCTTAAGGCTTCCTTCTTTTCTTCCTTCCAAGTGTCCACTTACTTGGCATTTCTTGAAGTTTCTCCTACCACTTGTCCACTTTCATGAAGATTCTCCCATCTTCTACATGGTTCACGTGAAGACTAGATAAATGGAGAGAGATCTTTGCTTCATTTTCATGTTACTTATATCCATGCCATACAAGTGTCCTTCCACTTGTATTCATCCTATGGCTTGTCTTTCCAAGTGGCTATTCAAGAACTTTCTCCTTCCTTCTACACCATGCTTCACGTGATTCATCAAGGGAATAAGAGAAGATTTTTCTTCTCATTTTGTGCACATATATGATAGCTTTCTCATTCTTATATCAATAGTGAGCTACAAGTGACTATATATTTCTTAAGCCTTCATGATTTTATCTTATCATTTTAATTTATGAAGCTTAAGATATTTTTCTTAAAGAGAATAAAATTATATGATTCTCCTTGTATCCACATGTCACCTTTTATGAGGAAGAAGAATTCAATTCCAACATGACTTCACACATGGCATTCTTTAAGAGGAAGTAAAGTTCAACTTAAATTTTTCTACCAAAGAAGCAAAGTTCAATTCGAACTCTTCTACCTAAGGATAATATTAACTAATAGAACTTTAGAGATTTCCTGAAATTGACTTCAATTACAGTATAGATAGCTCACAAGCAGTCTACACAGAGTGCTATACAAACCTCACATACAGGACTGCTCTTACCTTAATTCTGATTGGTCTGTACTATTTTTGATCATCAAGATTACTAAACCATTTTATTAAATAAATCTGGGCACCCCACAATTTAGAGAAAATTCTATAGATTCTATTTATTATTTTTCCATATTTTTCCAATGCTTGAATTCTTCTGACTAATGTTTCAAAGTTGTCACCTTATAAAATTCATAGAAATTCTATTCTAGAATTTCTTGTCACAAACTATTTTGATATTCTGTCAGTCAAGAGCATCCTATAATTTCATCATGTTCTCACAAACTCTCTAAGGATATCTGGTCATTTCTGGCTTGAAGGGCATTATGGTAAATTCATCATTCATCCTAGGGGCATAATTGTTATTTCTACCATAAAATATCTAACCAAAAATATCTAATGGTAATCTTGCCATTTCCAAAATATCCAAGAGCATTTATGTAATTTCTACCTTAAAATATCTCACTAAAATATCTAGGGGCATCTTTGTAATTTTCAAAAATATCCAAGGGTGTTATTGTCATTTTCACCTTATGGGCATTTCTGTAATTTCTGATTTAAGGAAAGGGTAACATGGTCATTTCTCTTCAAACATTTCCTTAATGTCTCTAATTGATATTTCACCCAATTAATTCAAATATAGACCAGCCAAATTTCTCATAATCTAATACTCATCAATAGCTAATACTCACATCAATAGCTATGCAAGAATAATTCATATAATATTTTGACCATAGTTTTTGAATTTTCAGGGTGTTACACCTCGCATATGAAGTAAATACCCCAGCATAATAATCATAATCGCGTACTATTTGCAATCAAAACATTATGCCTTATTGCTAGCAATGTAACGTAATGAATAAAATCATTCAGTTCAAATTCTAAGGGATCTTTCCAGTCAAGCTTAGAATCTAATTTCATGAAACTAGTGATCAAGTAGAACCAAGCATTAAAAACAGAATGAAATTACCAATGAGGAATAGAAAAAATTTATGCATAAATAAATATTAAAATAGATACATAGGGATAAGAAGATTACATCCAATCCTCAAGAAAAGCTAGCCAATCATTATGGAGAGCACCTCCTCAAGGGAAGAATTGATGAAGGAAACCACCACCGCTTCTTTCTGGCAGAGTCTCCACACTAATTTTGACTTCTCTCACTCTCCCTAAGCTATCCTAAGCTAATCCTACGTACAAGGGGAAGGTAAAATTGAAAGTGGAATCATTTGCTCAAGGTTTGCATGGCTATTTATAGATTTTGGTCACCAGCTTGTGTCCACTTGCCTAGGCGAATGATTTTGCCTATGTTTGCTCGCTTGGGCGAGCTAGCCTTATCTCCTTGGAACTTGAACTCGCCTGGGTGAGTGATTTGGCCTGAGGATGCTCGCTGGGCGAGTTAAAAGCTTAATAGTGAAGAAAGGTCATGGAACTGGACGAGTTTTGGGCCATTTTGCTTTTGACACCCCCAATTTTGACCTTTATGTCCCTTTCACTTGCTTTCCTTGCTTGGATGCTTCGAATATCATCGGAACCTATCAAAATACAAAATATGAATGGACTAATCTTCCAAAATGTGAAAAAAAACATTCATACAATTACTAAATACAAATCAACTAGGTTTAGGGCAAGTTTACAAACAAATTTACTATGATCGAAAGATAAGTGCCGTATTGTAAGCCTGAATTTTACTAAAATAGGACAATTATCATTGGTAAGAGTTTTTTTAGCCAACATTGATTGAGACTATTTTTTGGCCGATGACATCCAAAGTCTTTTTGGCCGACATTAGTCGAGACTAGTTTTTGGTCAACGTCAGCTAGGTTTTTTTCTTTATGTTTTTCAAGGTTGTTTTTTATCGACGTCAGGTAGGTTTTTCGCTCGACACCGACTAGGGTTTTTTTGCTGATGTCAGACAAGACTATTTTTTGGCCGACATCTGCTGAAAAACATCATCGACCGACATCAACAGAAAACCTAGTTGACGTTGGCCAAAATATTCCCCCAATTGATGTCGATCGAAAACACCTTAGTTGATGTCAACAAAAAATATCCCTAACTAACGCCAGCCAAAAGAAATAGTCATGGTTAATGTTGGCCAACAAATCCTAGCTATTGCCAACAAAAATATAGTTTCAACCAGCATCAGCAAAAAAACCTAGCTAGCATCAACCAAAAAATAATCCTGACGAATATTGGAAAAAAATATCAACGACCAACATTGGCAAAAAAAACTTATCGATGTTAGCCACAAAAACCCTAATCAACGTCGACCAAAAACTAGTCACGATCGATGTTGATCAAAAAATCCCAAGTCAATGTCGGCCAAAAATATCACCGACCAACATTGACTAAAAACCCTAGCCGACCTCAACCAAAAAGTAACCCTACCTAAGATCTACCAAAAACATCCTTGACCAATGTCGACCAAATTGCACTGACTAATATCAGCCAAAAAATAGTCCAGGTTGATGTCATTCTTAAAATGTCTGGACCGATATCTGTCAAAATTGTCTTGGTTGAGGTAGGCCAAAAATACATTAACTAAGATCGATCGGAAATAGTCTTCACCTAGGTCGGTTGGAAGTAGCTCTTAAATGGACAGGTACTAAGTTTTCACTTAATAGCATTTAATAACTAAAATTTGTAAAAAAAAAATCCTTATAACATTTAAGGGGATATAAATTGGATATGACCAAATCTATATCCATTTAAATGGATTGGATCTTGAATCTAAATTGTTTTTAGGAAAATATGGATATAGATTTAAAATCCAATCCATTTAAATAGATATGGATTGGATTCTTTAAAATACAATCCATGCCCACCCCTTCCTTAACCATTGGAATGAGAAGTGTCTGATATTTGTCAACTTGTCTAGAAAATTACTCAACCAGGATACTTCGTAAATTGAACTGATGTTTGGGGTAAAATAGTATCATGGAGTAATGGTTGAGTCTGAAACATATGGATACAATAAGTTGTAGAGGGAGTATGAGATTAAGATACTGTGAATAATTTGTGTCTTGATTATTGTTGACCTTTGTGTTTTGGGAGGTTTTGTTTGTGTATGTGAGAAAGATGAAAGAGGGAGAGGGAATAGAAGTTAGAAGAATGGTGTAAGAGTTGTTAACTCTGAATTGCAGCAAGGTGAGTTATGTTTGTCTCTTTTCATGCTCTTGTAACTATCACCCTGTCAGATCCAAAATCCAAAGCTTCTTCTGCAAAGCATCAGGCTCTGTTCCATAGCTCCTTCTTTCTCTTTTAATTGACGAGTGATTACTAATTTAATTTCAGAAAAAGGAATTAGCAAAAAGTGATTTTTAAATGGGCAATATCCCTTCTTTTAGGCTTACAGTAATAGAGTTGCATGCTATAAAAAAACAGGGGTGATGCCTAAAGGCTTTCAATATACAGAGAATATGACAAAGCTATGGAAACATACAAGGAGGGGTTGAAACATGACCCTAACAATTAGGAGTTGCTTGATGGCATCATAAGGCACTACTAAAAAACCATGTTTTTTTTACTCCTTTGCTGTTGTTTCTTCTTTGCCGTGTGACACTGCTGGAGGTGATTATCGATGGCGCCGTCGCCACTGTTTTTCTTCCTCTCTCTTTTTGTTTCCTTTTCTCTACTTCTCCCTCCACCGTCTTCTTTATGATCCCCTATTTATCCTTCGTTGACTCGGTGAGCAGTGACACATAGGATAAATCATGAGTATACTTTTTTCAACCAGACACTCTTTGATCAAAGTAAAGTTCTTTTATGTTAAATATTGACAAGCTGATCCAACAATAAGTTTAAACAAATTTTAAGAAAAATATTTAACATGTGACCTTTTTTATTTTATAAAAATTAATAAAATATTTTTTTATTATTATGCTAAAATCTTTAAGTTTTAATTATCATAAATATACAAATAGTGAGATAAGTGAGATAATAATTGTTCATGAATTATAATTGCCATAATCAGTCAACGATACTTAACCTGTTACTCTTTCTTAACTTTGTAAGGTTGGGGGTAGAGAATAAAGAATACAAGAAGTGGGAAGCAAAAATTTTGGTATGATGTTCATGGAGATTATGCCTTTTTCTTTTGAGGAAGTAATTTGCATTGAGGGTTTGATGGAGGTCCATGACAAGCTAAAGGTCTAGAAGGAGAGCTTGAAGCACTTTCTTTGGTGAACGTTAAAGGACCAATGACAAGAGCTAGGACTCAAGCACTTCAAGACCATATTCAAGCTAACTTGGACAAGCATGAAGATGCACACTAACTCAAGGATGACAAGAGCTGGATTTTGATGTCTCAAGTCCAATTTAATTCAATAAATTCCAGCACTTGCTAGAAGAAATTCATTTTCCATCTATTTTAATAGATTACTAGTATTTCAATTTCATACAGAAATAAGACATGTCTATTTTAATCAATTACGAGACATCTGTAATCGATTACATGAGCTTGAAAATTGTAAATAACTCTTTTTTAATCGATTACAAGTCCGAATTAATCAATTACTTCAGCGTTGAAACTACACTGTGCATGTTGAGTAGCCAAGGGTCACTTTAGGGAAGCTTGCACTTCAAGCTTCATTTGGGCTTCATTTCAATCTACATTTTCCTTACATTTAGTGACATTTAGCTTGTAATTTCGTGCCTTTTATAAGGTGCCAAAAACTGAATGTAACTAACTTTGGTTCATTAAAACAATTCTAAAAATTGTTGTGAGAGTTTCTTGTTCTTGTGTAAGAACTTCTTGAGTCTTATCAATGGCTTCTCAATGCTATTGTGGTGATTCTTCCTAAGCTTATTGGAAAGCTTTTCCATGGTGCCATCCATTGTCATCCCTAACCTCTCTTCCATCTTCCGTTGCTGAATTAAAAAGCTTAAAAAGAACCCCAAATTCTTGTGAAAGTGCAGAAGTTAGAGTTCTTGAGGTTTGCTTGAAGATTGGGTTTCATTGCAAGGTAGATTTGGGAAACTTAATGTCTAATGGTTGTAGACATTACATCAAGTGGTATCTAGAGCCTAATCCTTGTGGAATTCTTCTTCAAGTTCAGTTTTCAAAAGTTCTTAAAAGTAAAAAGAAAAAAACTACACCAAATCTGAAAAACAAAAATTCATTTCAATTCCTTGTTTCTTGTTGTTTTCATTTAATTCTTGGTGGTGTGGGCTTGTTGTGTGTTCCACCACATAACCCTTGTGTTTCCTTCAAGTTTCATGTGATTTCATGTGTTCATGCTCTTCATGTGTTCTTGATGTTTTTCTAATTTTCTAGTCTTGATTCTTGTCAATTTTTTGTTAGTAGCGTTTTTGTGTTGTATGACCACTTGTTTTGATTCTAATCTCATGCCTAAAATAAATTGAGTTGTTAGAAACAAATTTTACAATAGTCATACATCAGAATTTTTGTGATTCATCAATTTCCTTAAGAAATTTTGAAGTTGTGCAAAAGAAAAACAAAGGCTTACAAAAGAAGAAACATTTTGGTATAGCCAAAGACATTATTGAATTGTGGCTGGAAAAATACAAAGAAAAACAGAATTTGGAAGGAAAGCAAAGTTACAAAAGCTACAAGTTTAAATTTACTATTCCTTTGAACCACAAAATTAAGTGAACTTGTATGACATGCAAACTTGGTGAAATTTGGCTTCTAGCAATTGAATTTACTTAGCATAACCTCCTTGTGTAGTCTGGTACAACTCATAGTCTTTCTTGAGTTGTCTCATTAAATTCCAATTTGAGTTGTGCTTTTCTAAAAAAAAAAAATCTTTTGTTGCTTGTCTCTTAAAATTTTCAAGGTTTTATCTTAGAGTTTTCTTGTTCTTGGACTCTTGAGTCTAGCCTAGAATCATTTTCTATTTAACTATAGTAAAGAAGTTTGATTTGATTAGAAGTTTTTTCTTAAGAACTATAGAGAGGAATAAGAGTGTAAAAAGGCAAGAGAGAACATTATAGAAAAAGCCTAGAAAGTGTGCAAACACAAGTGAGAGTGATAAACACTTAAAGAGGGGTGAGAATTTTCTTATATACTTGTGTTTTTGCTAGCCATTTCTTTTGAAGGATGAGCTCAATAGGAGATAAGGCTTTGTCACGTAGGACCTTTAGTTTGATGGAAGCCATGACAAAACAAATGGAGGACTTGCAATGATACTTAATTATTTACTACTCCGATGAAACTTTTAATAATTAAAAAGGTAATGATACATGACCATTGATCAGGATGCCTAGCGATAATCCTTTCCCCCGTATAAATAAGAACTATATAAGCTTAGGAGAATGGTTTAAGCAATTTATTTTTGTCTGGTGAAGTAAATATATACATTGATTTATCCTGTTAAAGGAAATACCAAACACATGGATGAATAGGCCCAAGTTTCCTTGACAAGTGTTTAGCGGGAAACTTGGGGCATGAATAAATATATCAGGAATTGCAGGCACATTGGACCATTATTACACTAAAGAAAATATATACGTGAATTTCTAATTCAATAGTCAGATCATCCTCAGCATATTAATCGGTCAATGTATTGGAAGCAGTACATCAGATTGTTCTTATTTATACCAATTCTAAAAGATTTGCTAATATCACACAAATTTCATTTTCCCCTTCTTCTCATTATCTTTAACTTCAATTGGATTGAAACTAATGTGGTCGGTTCTAACTACTAACCGTCCTAAACTAATGAGTATATCTTTAAGCTTTTTAGTTTAAAATTTATTATGGAGAACCAAGGTATTCAACATCAGAATTGTACACCTTAGATCAGAATGGGGATAAAAATCTAAATCAAATTCTAAGATATAAAATATTCATATACATATACTCATATGCATATATAGGCATATTAGTAGTTAAAAACTTTACAAATCCAAACCACAAGTACACAACATAATCGGTATTCATAAACCATATTCATAATCCATATTCCATAATATCATGCATCATATTCATAAGTCTTAACGCATAAACTAGCATAGTAGAAAAGTTAATAGTTCCAAAACAGAAATACTCAACACATCAAGTTTAGACAAGTTACAACTTACAAGACATAAAACTTAACCACCAGAAGAACATAATATAGAATAGAGAAAAAATGGTGGCCAGCATAGAGAATAGAACTTCAAATGCTTGGTGGTTGCAGTCTCAGATAGTGGAAGAAGAACAGTGGTTAGGGATAGGGGTCAGGTTTCAATAACATAGATGCTAACTCACAGACACACAATAGGCTAAAAACAAATATTCTAACGAAAGAGAAGACTCGCCACAACGAGAAGAGCTAGAAGGCACTTCGCAAGGTTGTAACTTATGTTGCAGCATCCACAATGACATAATATAAATCTATTGAATTTATATCAATGACATATTATAAGAGAGAAGAAAGGGATTGGGGACATGCCTGCGACATTGGCGACAAGGGAAATGCCGGAGAGGGCACAACATAGAACATCAAAGAGGGAGGCTTAGGAGGATGACAACGAAGGAGGCACTAACGATGACGACAATGAAAAACTAGGGCTCTAAAGGTTATCACATACGTGTGAGAGGTGAAGAACTGGTTCTTAGATGTTTGGGCATGAGTTTTATTTAATTAGAAAAATAACAACATTGATTTTATTAGAAATCGATGTTAACATACCACTTACAACATCGGGTTTTAATAAAACTGATGTTAAGGATAAAATAACAACATCGATTTTATTAAAATCAATGTTAACTTACCACTAACAACATTAGTTTTAATAAAACTGATGTTAAGGAAAACTTACAACATTGGTTTTTAATAAACCGGTGTTAACAAAAGCATTTTATTTACAAAAATGATACCGTACTTTTGTTAACATCGATTTTATTAAAATTGATGTTAACTACTTGACGTTAATTCCATCTTTTGTAGTAATACATCAAGCACCATCTTGATAGATATCTTAGAATCTAATTCTGCAATAGTTTCTTCACAAGATTTTACTAAAGCTAAACAAAGTTGAGAACCCATGATTCCAAGTGAAGCATGGAGCAGAAAACCTAACTTGTGCATAAAAGCTCCAACATGGCTTTGCAAGCCTCACCTATATGCTAAAGTGAAAAACTAGTAATAAATTGTTTAGGGTAAATACGTAATCATTTTTCCTTTTCCATAAGTGATTAATAGCAATGGCAAAAGTAGTATGCCACCCCTCATTCTGGTTTGATTTTGGGACAAGTTGTGTCTCAGCTACTATGTTCATAAACTCCCTCATGGTGAATCAAATTTCGCCAACTATCTTGCATGCTGACAATCGCATAGAGAATGCATTGAAGTCTCACTTGCATTGCATGCTTACATAAATTGCACATGCTATTGGATGTTAATCCCCTCCGACTTCCCTCTTTATTGATCACAAAGGCCGCAAAACAAAGAAAGGTCTTGAGATTGAGGCAAATTTTTCGAGTTTCCCATGCTACCATGTGAATCTTACATCTAGTCTCTTCATGACCCTAGATAAAATCTCTACACTTTTTGTACAAGGCATTACATACATTGATGGGGATTGGGGATAAAAGCAGTTTGCAACATGTAACTTGTGAGAATGGAAAGCACTAGTAGTTAAAAGTAGTGTTCATAATACTTAAAATAAAGAGATCCATTATAATATTTTGAACATAAAATAAATCCCTTTATTTCATTCTAAGTGTTATGAATACTCATTTTCAATTATCATTTTTAAGACAAGGAGCGACTTGATAGTCAAGAAACTTGGAATTGAAAAAGATGATGGAACTCACAAACCAAGACGGGGTGAATTGGTTTTGAAATCAAATAAAAATAAAAATGGTGTTTTGAAAAACTTTTACTTCCACGGGTCGTATCACAAATTTTTTGTTTAAAACCAATGTAGAAACAATCACTTGTACACAATATCCTTTTCTTAAAGCACATCAAAAAGAAATATCTTCAAACTCAACAAATTGATCAAGAATGCAATGAGAGAGAGAGAGAGAGAGATTGGATTCAAGAGAAGATGGACAACAAGATTTATACTAGCTCACTCTCTATTTCTAGGAAAGCTATTCTAGTTATCTAATTCAACTTGAATTAGATTTCCAATATGTATTTTGAGCTCTTACAAGCAATCACAATAAATCTTAATTCCTACCCAAAAAATGAGGGTAAGGCACCCAATCCTAGGGTCCTTTATGAATAAAAGCCTAAGAGACACCTACCCTTAGCTCAAACTAGAAAACCCTACTCTAGCATGCTTCAGAAACTCATGCATATGCTACAACAATATGCAAAAACATATGAAAACAGAGTCAATGACAAATACAACCTTATCATTCAAATGAAAGAACCAAAGCTTGAATGAATGGATCTCTTCTTGATCTCAAAAGATGTTAACAACTCACTTTAACCTTTGAAAGCTTTAAGAAATGAAAACTGAACTTGTGAGTCGTAAAAGCTTGTTCCTTTTCACTTTTTCAAATGCTTGAAAGTGAAAACACAAGGTGCTATTTATAAGAGAAACAATTATAACCACCTGTAATCGATTAAATTTCCAATGTAGTCGATTATCGCGAAGAGGTAATCGATTAGATTTTCATTTTAATCAATTAAAGTGTTTTTCTTGGCACTTTGAAAGCTTTCAAGAACAGTGTAATTGATTAGACTCATGATTTAATCAATTAAAGTGTTCTTGATCACATTTGGGAACACTTATTAGAACTATATAATTGATTATTATACCCTCGTAATCGATTAAAGTAGATACCTAAGAAAAATAGACATGGTCTCAAAAGAATATAGTAATTGATTACAGATAATTGTAATCGATTAAACCAGAATGAAGATCTCTCTGCAAGCTTCTCAAAAGACTTGTGTAATCGATTACTAATAGCTGGTAATCGAATAAAATAGAGATTTTGTGCACTGAAGATGTTTCTTGCCTTAGAAACAATCTTCCTACTTCTACATGATGATGCATGATGTACACATGGATAGATTAAGATTAGAAAGCAACAATCAATACAAATGCCACTCAATAAAGAGTTGGGCATGTAAAAAGACAAAAACTCTTCAAAGCTTGATCTTCATGTTGCTCCCCTTATCTCTAACAGGAATTAATTATTAGGAACAACATGATAACCAATAAATTTGTAATTAATTATAGTATGTGATGCATATTTGAAATTAATTTTATATTTAAAGCTTGGACAACCTAGGGGAAGTATAAAAAAAAGTTATAGATACTAATTGGATTGACCTGATGACAACAACAAACTCATGTGGTATAACAATTGTTTGTTTAATTTACATGTCTTCTGGATGTTTGAAATTACATAAAAGGAGCTAGTGTAGGAATCAAGAAAAAAAGTGGTGTTGTGTGTAATTTAAGAAAAGCTCAGGGGTGTAAGTGTATGTGATATATATTGTCTAAGAATATGTATGAGGATGACTTATTAATAAACATACATTAATAAACCAACATGATAACCAGCTGACTCATTTATAGTTTTTGAAAAAATCACTTTCAGAAACATTGAAACCATTTTTGTTATTATAAGTGGAATCATATTTTATAATGCTCATGTTTACTTTGAAAAAATCTGTTATGACATAATTATGTTTAATTGCATTTTAATTAATAACATGTATTTTTTGTTACTCTATGACATACTTGAATTTGAAAAATTTATTGGAACCAATTATATGACAATTGTTATCATAACTTGAGAATTATTCTTATGCATGAAAAGCTTGTTCCACTATTGATATGCCTATTATAATTGCACTAGCTGACCCAAATGATGTTGAATCAACCAAGGCTTAAGTACTGGAACAATTTCTTACTAATTAGTGCATTATCGTACCATTCATGAGTTATGAACTTTAGAGGCAACACTACTAGAAAAATCGCTTTCCACATCGGTTTTGTTGGACATTCAACATCGATTTTTAACCGATGTTGAAACCAATGACATTGAAAATATCAACGTTAACATCAATTACTGGATGCTTAAACTGAATCCAATTTTTTTTAAATCTCTAGAGTAATCAATTACATCATCGAATTAATCGATTACATAAGATACAAAACTTATGCTGACTCAAAACCTCACTGGTTTAATCGATTACATACTATGGTAATTGAATATTGTATGTTGTTCTGGTTTATGTTCGCACTGATTTAATCGATTACACCATAATGCATAGCTTCTGTTTGTTAAGGAATTAATCGATTACAGAGCTTTTGTAATCGATTACTTATGACGTTACTGCAAATTCTGAAGATTTCTTGGAAATCTAAATTGCCATATCTACTCTTAAATTCAAAATTCAAATTGCAACTGAGCATTTAAGCCTCTGGGTACTCGAAAAAGCTGTTATGTTCATTCAAAATTCAAAATTTGAACCCTAAAAAACCCCTAAAAATACAGCTTTACACAAGAGAGAAAATCTACACCTGTGCAAAAGCTAGCATGGATGGGGTAATTCGCTCTCAAGTAAAGGGTGTTCCTATGCTGATTGATGAAGAGGTTTGGTCTGCTGTAGTTGGGATTTCTCTTATTAGAGTTAGGAGATTTGAGGAAGAAATTGGTGGCTACAACAAAATCGATACTTATATAGGGATGTTTCACTATATTATCACGTATATTCTGACTCCAAGGTCTACAAATCATGCCCAAGCCACTGATGATGACTTACAGTTGGTATATGGCATAAAAACTTCTACCCAAATTAACTGGGTTCTTATGTTTGTTGAAACAATGTTGAAGGCCTCTATATTTATCAGCTATAACTTTCCATATGCTATGCTAATCTCTAGGTTTATTGAGTATTATAAAATTGATGTTTCAAATGAGATTGTTTGACAACACAACTGACACCACCAACCTCATCAAAACAAAGCATCCAAACAAGCTTGGCTTGGTGAAGACTTCTCAAGGTTGACAGATGGCTGGTCAGCTACCTCGAGCTAAAGGTGCTGAAGAAGAAGAGAAAGCTGAAGAAGACCCTGCTCAACAGTAGTACAACCCCTTTGAATCTATAATGATTCAGAATATGGATGCTCTATAGTCCCTACATCATGAGCATAGGGCTAAGACCAAGTCATCCATGGAAGAAATGAGATCTAGGCTGGAAAATATTGAAGATAGGATTGTCCCTGATAAGTTTGACAAGCTCTAGATTAGACTGCTTGAGTGTGGTCTCTAATTACATGTTGTCTTTCTATGTTTCTTACTTTGTTTCTCGATGTGGCTTTTGAAAACAATCTGAATACACCCAAATACCAAGAGGGAGGTGAATTGGTATAAACTTGACCTTTTAAAACTTTTACAAAATCAGAGTTGAAGGATCTTAATCATTTATAAAACCAATGAAACTTCTATTCAATCAAACCACTCAGTTCAAGATTCCAATGACAAAAAACTTGCACTTGTTGAGTAATGAAGAAATCACAACAGTTTAAGAGATCAAGATAGCAAAAAGAGATAGAACAATAGAAAGTAACACAAGCACATATACTGGTTCACTTCTCAAGAGAAGCTACATCTAGTTCTTCTAATCAAGCTAGATTAGAGTTCCATTAATCCAAATGTGTTCTTTACAAGCAATGACAAGTGATCTTCTTTATCAACCCTAGACAAAGAATTAGAATTCTAACACCCTATTAGAAATCAAATCACAAAGAACCTAAGAACCCTACTCAGATCTTTACCCCTAGAGAACACTACTCTAGAAAGCTTGAAAGAAACTATTTAAACGTAGATTTACAACAGAAATTTGAAATACAGAAAAATATAAAAAGAAGATTCAAGAGAGACACAACTTGTGATCCTTAATGGATGAATGAATGCATAAATGAAGTTACCAATCAAATCCAAGTAATTGATTAAAATGTTGTTGAGACAATCTGGAAAATTTTCATGAACAATGCAATCTGTAACAACCTGCCTCATCGTTACGATATCACTAACTCTAGATTGTACAATTTCAATTTTAACACGAAAACTCCATTAATTTGATTATGAAAATGGTAGTAAATTTTTTTCACAATAATACCATTATTATACACATGATACAATTACATAATTAAATACACATGTATGCATATATTGAACCAGTACATATCATTTACATATCAAAACTTAATTTGATTTTACATATATTTACACCTGGAATCTTACATGACCAACAAAAAGAATCGAAGAACTAACTAAGAAAGAGTTGATTAACAAAACACAACTCTTTCCCAAAAAGAATTCTAACGTCATCACGTCGGCTTGGCGGCTCCAACAAAAAGAATCTCCCTCCAAGGTCACCTACTGCTGTTCATCTGCTCTCACGAATGAAAGTTTGCGATCATCACAGGTACCAACCACACAGTACAACAAATGCAAGGGTGAGTTTATTATGTACAACCAACAATTATCAAGAAACCATAATTGGAAAGGAAACAACAATCACAATCACAATTATTACCAAAATTCTATCAGTCCAATACACACTCAACAACCCAATCATCATTTGCATTTCACAACTCAAACAATTATGCACAAAATGATGCATGCACTTGACTCATCTATCAGCATGCAATGTGGTACCATATCCCGAAAATAATCTCTCACAGGAAAAATGATTCACCGCCTATTAGGGCCACCCTGTCGTGCACTGGTCATTCCCCCATCCAATGATCAGCCAGCGTTGCTAGGAAATTTCAAACCTGATGACCCCTTAGTACCTGTGTTCTCAGTGCACTGAAAATCATAGGTACATGCGTGCCTTCATTCTATTTCCATCAATGCACATGAAGTATGAAACATGTGCATCATCAATGTATGACCATGATCAATAACAAATCCTTCCCCGCAAGGATGACCAGTCATACACCCCATGTATATACCTAACACACTAATATGGACTCACCGATGCATTGACCGTGGCTTGGAACAAATCTTTCCCCGCAAGGATAACCAACTGGTCACTGCACCCCACGTGTATATACACAACATACAACCATGGCACCATCAATGTATGACCATGGCCAGAAACAAATCCTTCCCCGCAAGGATGATCAGTCATACACCTCATGGGTATCCATGTATATCCACATCACATAATGACAACCATGAGCACCATCGATGCATGACCATGGCCAAGAACAAATCCTTCCCCGCAAGGATGACCAATCATGCACCCCACATGGGTATCAGTGTACACACACAACACCTCATCTCGATATCATCATATATATCAAATTCATCTCATTTCAATATCAACATCAATTTCATCATCATCTCACTTAAACATCATAAACCACATCATCATTATATCATTTATACATCATCAGTATCTCATTCATTCATCACCAACACATCAATAACATCTCATTTCAACATTATCAATGACATTAATATCACCTCATCCATCCAATATCCATATTACCACGAGACTGGTATTTTAGGAAAATTCTAAATTAAAAAGGAGGACTAAAATATAGAAAATAAAATATTATGCCTATTTAAGAATTTAATAAAGAATTAAATAGGAAAATATATTATAAAATTTTGGGTAGAGTCTCCTCTGTAATTAATGTAACACCCTGAAATTTCGATAACTTAACATATATGTGATGTATTCCTTGTATTATCCGAATTCTTTATTAATTAGGATTCGTTGAAATGTTATGTAAATTATCCATGTGCGATTGCTTGGTGTAAATGTCAAGTATGTGAAGTTTTTCTGAGTTGCGTTGTAATTGAGTGATTTCGAGTTTGACCCGAAAACTTATTTCAGTAAAATCACCATTATGGATTTTTTAACCGTTGGATTGCATTCAAATTTTCAAGATAGGTTCCTAATCTATATATGTAACTTTTAACTGTTGGGATTGTCAAAATAATGTCTGAAACGTGCGAAATTAATTTTTCACTGAAGTAGAAAATTCTAGAATTGGGTCAGCTCGTCCAGGCGAATTTTGCAGGCATTTTTGCTCGCCTGGGCGAGTGGAGGCGGTGTTGAATACATATTTAAGCTTCCAAGTCATGAAAATGGAGGATTTTCATTCTACCAAAGCTTCCCCAACCTCCCACTATTACCCTCCACCACCTAAGACCATCGGTGACCACCACGGGCCTCCGTTGCTTGCCACGAGACCACTGCACGGAGAGGAACCCTTTAATCGAAGCGGAATCTTCGAAACTCTTCTCGAAGTTTTGGTAGAGAACGGAGCTCCCAATCTTTCTTTCTTGGTTTCTTTGAGGTAATCTTAGTTTCTTTTGTCTTCTTCTAACTAGTTTAAGCATCTCTTGATATCTCTTGTGATTCGGGTACCGTTATTGGCTGTTTTTATACTGCCTTTGAAAATCCTTTGAAAATGAGATGTTATAAAGGTCTTCTTTTTATGAAAATGATATCATTTATATGATCCTTATTGAAGCCTGGTCACATTGCTGTGATCGGAATTTCAAAATGATGTCTTTTGATGTAGACTCTCAAAACACCATTTTAGCCTCTTTTTAAATTTGAGTGGGTATTTGACCCTGAATGCTAACGTTAGCCTTGTTTTTGGAATCTATACTAAATTATCTTCAATTTGGTATATAGAGCTATGAGTTTGGGCCAAAGCACATGAATTTGAGAGATCCCAAAATGACGTTTCAAGGAGTTAATAGAGAAATATAGTTAGGTAAGGGGAGTTTATTATTTTGGTGATAGTTTAGATACCATAGTTGGGGGGCCAGGGAGTCCAACTATAAAGATAACTGCCTGTCCCTCTTGTGTGCTGTTTTTCAA
Organism: Glycine tomentella; assembly: GCA_007407185.1. Lineage (NCBI taxonomy): Eukaryota > Viridiplantae > Streptophyta > Magnoliopsida > Fabales > Fabaceae > Glycine > Glycine tomentella. The sequence goes on along the minus strand of PYAF01004110.1, from coordinate 79,987 downwards.
GAAAAACTAAGTTTGTAACTAATGGGATGTGATGTATTTATGATTAATGTGTCTTTGTTCCTGTGTATGCTCGTTTTCAAGAAAAATTGATTTTAACTAATGAGATGCGATGAATTGGCTTGTTGATGGATAAAACTGTGAATGATATTATTGTTGTAATGATTTAATTTTTGGGAAAAATCTTAATTACAGAGGATACTCTGCCCAAAATTTTATAATATGTTTTCCTATTGAATTCTTTATTAAATTTTTAAATAAGCATAAGAGTGTATTTTCTATATTGTAGACCTCCTCTTTACTATAGAATTTTCCTAAAATATCGGTCTTGTGATATGATGATTTGTGAATGTATGAACTTTGGGTTGTCTGAGGACTGGAGAATGTGAATCTCAGGCATATGTATTATGTATATATGTGAAATGTGATTGCTTGTGATGTCATTAATGATATTGAAATTGAGATGCCATTTGTAAGGACTTTTATTTTCGGCGCTTAACCCTGCGCGATAGCGCGGGGATTCAGGTTAGAAAACCCTGTTAAGGGTGCGGCACCGGTGGCGTCAGGATTGGCATTGATGGCGCCAACTGTAAGAGTTTGAGTTCATAAGTATATGTTAAGCTTAGTTAAGCATGAAGCTAAGTTATGGTGGTTCTGGCATATGGCGCGACCCACGTGGGGTGCGGCGCGACGCGCGCCATATGTGTAATATAGGGCAGATCACTCTGCCATGTCACGCGAGTCACTTGAAGATCCACGCGAGTCGCGTGGCAAGTGGTCCAGAAATTATGGTCTTCTCTGGAGTTCCACGCGAGTCCTTTGGGATCCACGCGTGTCGCGTGGAATGCCCGAATAAATGGCGCGAGTCGCGTGGGAAACGACGCGAGTCGCGTGGGAAGTGGCTTAGAAATGGCATTTCTGTCTGCCATCCCAAGTGAAACGCGTGGGAACGTCGGCAGATCAGAATTTAAAGGCCAGAACGTGAGAAATGGAGGAGAATACTCTTTCTTCTTCCTCCTCTCAGCCAACCTCCATTGTTGAAGTCCTTAAGCTTCTTGGGACTTGATTTCTCAGCCTAAACACT
>PYAF01004110.1:32707-50258 GCA_007407185.1 Glycine tomentella | reverse complement strand
TATTATTATTGATTTTTAATGAAAAATTCTTTTCAATTTTCTTAAAAGCACTCAACTGAATATAACAAAATTTTGCCAATAACTGATACTCCAAGAAAATTTCATTACTGAGTAATATTTATAAATCTGAAGTAATATATATAATAAGATTACAAACTGACACTGGTTCTATTACATAGTACAACTAATTCAAAACACTTTGTAACAAAAGAATACATTTTCAAACATATTATCTTCAAACAAAATCCTCTTCTTGTAAACAGCTAGTGGTCTCTCATTGCTGTTCATCTGCTCGCCCGAATAAAATCGAGGTCATAGCAGGTGTCAACCACAGACACAAAATACAGGGTAAGTTTATGATAAACATAATTTAAGCAATAAAATATATTCAATATGCAGATATTCATAACAACATCCTCAAAGATGCATGATTCTTTTAGACTCTTATCATGATGCATGATTCTCTTAAACTCTTTCAATATTTGGTACCAATTGTCAAGATAGCCCCATCCCTGTAGCACAGAACTTATCCGACCAGTCAGGGTCTCCCAGTGTTGCACACGTTGTAACACCCTGAAATTTCAAAAACTATGATCAAAATATTATATGAATTATTCTTGCATAGCTATTGATGTGAGTATTAGGTTATGAGAGATTTGATAGTCTATATTTAAATTATTTGGGTGAAATATTAATTAGAGACCTTACAAAATTGTTTGAAGAGAAATGACCATATTACCCTTCCTTTGAAGTAGAAATTATGGAAATGCCCTTGAGGTTAAAATGACGATAATGCCCTTGGATATTTTTTGGTTAGATATTTTAAAGTTGAAGATACAAAAATAACCTTGAGCTAGAATTACACAAATACCCTTGGATATTTTGAAAATTACAATCATACCCAAGGGTGAATGACAAATTACCATAGTACCCTTAAGGCAAAAATTACCAAGACACCCTTTGATATTTTGTGAAAGCTTGATGAAATTACAGAGTGCCCTTGGATGGCAAATTACCAAAATAATTTGTGACAGAAAGCTTCAGAATAGAATTTCTATGAATTTTATACGGTGATAACTTTGAAATTCTATTCAGGAAAATTTAGGTAGCAGAAAAGTATAGAAAAATGATAAGTAGAATCTAGGGAATTATCTTTTAATTATAGGATGTATAGACTTATTCAAAGAGATGATTTAGTAATTTTGATGGTCAGAAGTGGAACGAACTAATCAGAATTAAGATATACGCAGTCTTGAATGTAAGGTTTGTGTAGCACTCTGTATAGACTACTTGTGAGTTATTTATACTATAACTGAAGTCAGTTTCTGAAAAACTCTAGAGTTTCATTATTTAATGTTATCCTTTAGGTAGAAGAGTTCGAATTGAACTTGAACTCCTCCTATGAATGTCATGTGTAAAGCTACGTTCAAATTGAAATTTACTTCTTCCTATAAAAGGTCATGTGTGAAGATGAATTCAAATTGAATTTTACTTCCTTCCAATGAATGCCATGTGTGAAGCTATCTTTAAATTAAATTATTCTTCTTCATAAAAGGTGACATGTGGATACAAGAAAAACCACATAATTTTCTTCTCTTTAAGAAAATGAAAACATGATAAATAGAAAAATATCTTAAGTTTCATAAATTAAAATGATAAGATACAATCATGAAGGCTAAAGAAACATCTAGTCACTTGTAAGCCACCATTGATGAAGGGATAAGAAGCCATCATGCTTTGGGAATTATTTATACAAAGAAGTATGGGACAGTCAGAATTAAAATAAAGAACAGCTTTATATGTAAAGTTCATATAACATTCTGTATAGACTACTTATAGGCAAATTATATTGTAATTAAAGTTAGTCTCTAAAAAACTTTAGAATTACATTATTCAATATTATTTTTAGGTAGAAGAATTCAAATGGAACTTGACTTCCTCTTAGAAAATGCCAAGTATAAGGTAAAAATAAATTAGATTATTTTTCTTTATTTGCAAAATAACATGATATATGTATAAATGAAAGGAAAATAAAAATCTCCCTTGGCCTAGACATTGTCCACGTGAAAAGCAAGGAAGATGGGAGAAGATTCATGAATTTGGACAATTGTAAGGCCACTTGTAAAGTGGTGGACACTTGTCTTGGACACTTGTAAAGGAAATCATTAAAGTTTAGAAGATATTTTCACAAAGTAAAAGAATACGGATGAATTTAGTTAGAATCTAATGGAATGAAGGGAAACTAAGTTAAGATGGAACTAAATGAAGGAAATTAGTTAAGAAGGGCAAAAATGTCCTTGAATATTAAATCATTTCCTAAACACTATATAAAGGGGGGAGGGGGACCTAAAATGCAAGTCATTTTCCAAGCTTCCTCTACATAACCTTCACGTGAATATCCTCCCTCACATCACTCTCATCCTTTCATTTTCCAAGCTAAGATTAAGTAAGAAAGAAACCCCACCATCTTGAAGAATCACGTGTAAAGCTAGGTGCCTTTAGGAAGAAGTTTGACAAGCTTTATAAGAAGAAAACAAGGTATGTATAGGGAAGCTTTATGATAAAGATAGTTTAAGTGTTGTTTTTGTTTGAATAAGTGTTTAAATGTTCATGTGTTGTTGAGTGTTTTCATGAATCTCTATGAAGTTCATATGTTGCTAAAAGTTTCTATGAATTTCTCTAAATTCCATGTGTTGCTGAGTGTTTCTAAAAATCTATGTACATGAATAATATGCTGAGATTCTGTACATGAATATAAAGTTGAGTTCTATACTTTATGTTGAGTTTCTGAGTAAAATAAATATGAGTTGATGAAAAGAGTTATGAAATAAGTGAATCAATTTCATATGTTTCATGTGTATAAGAGTTGCCTCACAGAGGAGGTGTATATAAGAGTTACCTCAGAGAGGAGGTATAAGAGTTGCCTCAAAGAGGAGGTGTGTCAGATAGCTGCAGGAACTGAGTTCGAGCGTTCAGACAAAAGAGGTCTGAGCTGGGGGGTGACTTGGCAATGGGGAAATCACACCACCCATGATGATCACATGAAGTGTGGGTGAGAATCATGTTGCAACACTATGAGACCCTGACTGATCGTTTCAGTTCTGTGCCACAGGGATGGGGCTATCTTGACTATTGGTACCAAATAATAAGAGTTCAAGAGAATCATGCATCATGATAAAGAGTCTAAAAGAATTATGCATCTTTATGGATGTTGTTATGAATATTTACATATTGAATATATTTGCTTAAATTATGTTTATCATAAACTTACCATGTATTTTGTGTCTATGGTTGACACCTGCTATGACCCTGATTTTAATTGGGTGAGCAGATGAACAGTAAAGAAGGATTGGCAAGCTGTTTTTGATGAAGGTCTTTGTTGAAGATGTTTAGTTGAAGATGTTTTGTTGTAATAAATATTTTAGTTATATGTACTATGTAATAGATTCTATGTCAGTTTGTATTGTATTTTACAGTATATTTTAGTTATAGATAAACCAGACATAGAAATCTTTTGAATATTAATTAATAGTAACCTTGGTTCAATAATTTTTAGTAAATTGGCAAAGTAATTTTTCATTAAAAATCAATAATAACAAGATCATAAATTGAGGCGTTACACAGGTTCTCATCCACACTTCATGTGATCATCATGGGTGGTGTGATTCCCCACCGCAAGAGTCACCCCCAGCTCAGACACCTTTTGTCTGAACGCACGGACTCAGTTCCTGCAGCTATCTGACACACCTCCTCTTTGAGGCAACTCTTATTTACACCTCCTCTCTGAGGCAACTCTTATGCACATGAGATACATGAATCTGCTTCATTTAATGCATAACTCCTTTCATATGTATTTTCAACATCATTCCTCAATCACTGTCTCACATACTTTTACTCAGAAATTCAACATATCATTTATGTACAGAGATTCATAGAAACACTCAGCAACACATGAATTTCATAGAGATTCATAGAAATACTCAACAATACATGAACCTCAAACACTTATTCAAACATAAACAACAATTAAACTATCTTTATCATAAAGCTTCCCTATACATACCTTATAACCTCTTATAAAGCTTGTCTATCTCTTCCTAATGGTACTAGCTTCTACACGTGATTCTTCAAGGAAGTGGGTCTCTTTATGCTTTGAAAATGAAAAGACGAAATTGAAATAAAGGAGAGGTTTCACGTGGAATAGGTGGAAGAATGGAGTCTTGAATGTGACTTCCACTTAAGGCCTTCCTCCCTTTATATAGAGTTTGGAAAATAATAAAATATTCAAGGACATTTCTACCCTTTCTAGCTAGTTACTCCCATTTGGTACCATTAGAACTTAGTTTCATATCATTCCATTACATCCTAACCAAGTTCATAATTACTCTTTTACTTTATACAAAAAAATCTTCTAAGTCATTATGCCTCCTTTACAAGTGTCCCTCCACTTGTTTAAGTCATGATGCCTTCTTTACAAGTGTCCCTCCACTTGTCTAAGTCATGATGCCTTCTTTACAAGTGTCCCTCCACTTGTCTAAGTCATGAAGCTTCTCCTTCTTTCTCCATTTTCACGTGACCAACTAGGAGGTTAAGAGAAGATTTTTCTTCTCTTCATGCCATCTTGTATACATGTTCTTCAAGGTTATGATGGCTTCTTATTCCTTCATCGATGGTGGCTTACAAGTGGCTAGGTATTTCTTAAGCCTTCATGATTGTATCTTATCATTTTAATTTATGAATCTTAAGATATTTTTCTACTTATCATGTTTTCATTTCCTTAAAGGGAAGAAAATTGTGTGGTTCTCCTTGTGTCCATATGTCACCTTTCATGAAGAAGAAGAATTCAATTCCAACATGACTTCACACATGGCATTCCTTAAGAGGAAGTAAAGTTCAATTTGAACTCTTCTACCTAAAGGATAATATTAAATAATAGAACTCTAGAGTTTTCTAGAAACTGACTTCAATTACAGTATAAATTGCTCACAAGCAGTCTATACAGAGTGCTACACAGACATTACATATCAAGACTGCTCTTTTCTTAATTCTGATTGGTCCATTCTGCTTCTAACCATCAAAATTACTAAATCATCTTACTGAATAAGTCTTTCATCCTACAATTAAGAGAAAATTCCACAGACTCTATTTATCCTTTTTCCATATTTTTCTAATGCTTGAATTCTCCTGAATAAAACTTCAAAGTTATTACCGTATGAAATTCATAGAAATCCTATTCTGAGGCTTCTTGTCACAAAGTATTTTGGTAATTTGCCATCTAAGGGCATTCTGTAATTTCATCAAGCTTTCAAAAAATATCAAAGGATGTCTTGGTAATTCTAGCCTCAAGGGTACTATGGTAATTTGTCATTCACCCTAGGGGTATGATTGTAATTTCCAAAATATCCAAGGGTATTTGTGTAATTTGTCACATTAAGGGCATTTCTGTAATTTCTGTTTCAAAGGAAAGGTAATATGATCATTTCTCTTCAAACATTTTTATAATACCTCTAATTAATATTTGACCCAAATAATTTAAATATAGACCAATCAAATCTCACATAACCTAACACTCACATCAAATAGTTGTGTAAGAAACATTTTGACCATACATTTGTAGTTATTGAAATTTCAGGGTGTTACACAAGTAATCGATTATTTTGTTCTTGATCTTTCTGGAAACAGATGTATGAACAAAGTAATCAATTATTTCGTCATGTAATCGATTAACACAGAGGTTTTTCATTTTTCAAAGTGATGCGTAATCTATTACAGATAAATGGTAATCAATTACTAGTAATTGATTACAGATAAATGGTAATCGATTAAAAACAGTCAAGACTTGTTTCTGTGTTTAAACTGAGTTGCTAGTAATCGATTACATATACATGGTAATCAATTAAAACAGTCAAGAATTCTTTTGTGCTTGCCCTGAGTTGGTGTGCTTCTTCAAGCTTGTCCAAAAGATACAAGTTAGTTTTGATGTGGTCTTGAAGTGCTTGAGTTCTAGCCCTTGTCATAGGTCCTTTAAGGCTCACCAAAGGAAGTTCTTCAAGCTTTCCTTCTAGGTCTTTAGCTTGCAATGGACCTCTATCATATTAGAGTAAGAATTTAGATAATTCAGAGCTATAAAATATAAAAAAAAAAGGAAAAGAAAAAAAAGCTCTTCACCTGGACTTGAAACCCTTATGGTCTTCAATTGCACATCATTAAAATTATTATTTTAATACTTAACCCATTTAGCTCACAATAGAAAGAAAGGCTTTAAGTGACAATAGAAGAGGACGTATCCTCAAGACGGGGAAAAAAGAGAGAAATTAGAGAAAATGAATGCTTAGCAAAAATATGCCAAGTTTAGAAACCATTAAATATACCCAAGTAGTTAATCAAGTCAATGAGCGGTACTCACTAACCCCTCTTTGATCATGGTCAAGGTCGATCTGCAAAAATTGTAATTGTTAATAAACTAATATTTGTCCAGGATTCTTTTTTTTTTTGTAATTCCACTAATCCCTAGAAAAAAATCATAATATACTTTGAATAATGACATCAATTTAAAACGATCACTAATATCATAGCTTCAAACAGGCAAACTTTTAATGTAATGATTGGCTAAACACAGAAAACGAGCCAAAAGAACAACTCCACCATACTACCCACAAGTAGCCATTGCTTAATAGATGGAACAAATACTTACAAGCTAGGTCCATTCTCATCATGGGCAGTAATGAGGAGAGATACTCCAAATGGTCGGGACTGCCAAAGAGAAGAGAAATAGTATGTTAAAGTACATACATGATGATCTACTCACTACTAGAAATATTAGTTTTAACATCACTAGATTACATCGATTTTTGAAAAAATCGATGTTAACAACAACGTTGTGGCAAATTCCTAAATAACACGTGCTCGTTAACATTGGTTTTATTAAAACTCATGTTAACTATGACCTGTTAATTTTGGTTTTAATTTTGGGCGTCAGTATTTTTTATAAAACACTAACAACATCGGTTTTAATTTTAAAACCAATGCTAATCATAAGATAGTCAACATTGATTTTATGAAAATCGATGTTAACGAGGACCTGTTAAAATCGATCTTTAATAAAACCGATGTTGACTATCTCATGATTAGCATTGGTTTTAAAATTAAAACCGATGTTGTTAGTGTTTTATAAAAAATACTGGCGCCCAAAATTAAATACCTTACCTTCACTCTCAGAGCGACAGAAACCTATCGTTCTCACTCTCTGAAACTGCTTTGGATCTTCCTACTACTCTCGTGATCTTCCTACAGATGGGAGAAACTGTGATGGAATGTTTCGCCATCTGGATGATTCCTCCTTGTGGAAGAAGATTAATCGTTTGTATTTGGAATTCGAGAAGAGCCAAGAAATCTTAGGGTTGCACTTGCCAATGATGGAATGAATCCCTATGGCAGTTTAAGTACTCAGCACAGTTCGTGGCCTGTTTTGCTAGTCATTTACAACTTGCCTCCTTGGTTTTGCATGAAGCAAAAATACATGATGTTGTCTATGATGATATCGGGCCCAAGACAGCCAAGAAATGACATTGATGTTTATCTCAGTCCCTTGATTGAAGACTTGACAAACTAGTGGGATGAGGGGGTTGTCATGTTTGATGGGTATCAAAATGAGACATTCAAGCTGTGTGTAATGCTATTTTATACCATTAATGATTTTCCAGCGTATGGGAATTTGAGTGGATACAGTGTTAAGGGTCATCGTGCATGCCTTATCTATGAACAAGACACGAGCAACGTATAACTGTTAAGACTCTTGGCAAGCATACCAATTGTCATTGTAAGTTACAAAATTTATAAAAGTTCGTCTCCACAGGGACTTGAGCTACTCAATTAATCCAAATACAACTTAACAGTTCAATAGTTATGTACAATAAAGATGAGCGAAATTTCATTTGATTACGAAAGTAATGAAAAATTATGAAACTAGTTAAAATGAAATATATTTATGAGAAAGTGGGATTGGGTTTCATCATTCATACCCTTAGTATTCAATTGACTTTTACCATGTATAAACCATTTTCTGTCCTTATTGATGTACACATTATTTTACCCCGAATCGATCCCTCGCATTCGAGAATCCTAAGGATATCTACAGAATATCATATGAAGTAAATACTCCAGCATTACAATCATAATCGCGTGCTATTTGCAATCAAAACGTTATGCCCTATTCCTATCAACGTAACGTAATGAGTAAAAGCATTCAGTTAAAATTCTAAGGGCGCTTTCCAATCAAGCTTAGAATCTAATTTCATGAAACCAGTGATCAATAGAATCAAGCATTAAGAACAGAATGAAATTACCAATAAGGAATAGAAAAGATTCTTTGATCAGGTTCTTGATCGAGTTGAGAACATGAATACTACATTTGGAAAGACGCAAAAGAAGTTGAAAAGTAAAACTTGCATATGGAAGAAGAGGTCAATATTCTTTGATCTTCCATACTGGCTGATGTAGATGTTAGACATTGTATCGATGTTGCATGTGGAGAAAAACGTATGTGACAGTGTCATCGACACGCTTCTTAACATTCAAGGCAAGATAAAGGATGGTTTGAATACTCGTTAAGATCTTGCTAAGATGGGTACACATGAACATTTACATCTAAGGTCTGATGGTAAGAAAATATACTTGTCTCCAGCATGTCACACTTTGTCAAGAAAGGAGAAGATAAGTTTATGTCAGTTTTTGCGTCGTGTGAAAGTGCCACAGGGATACTCTTCAAATATTAAGAGCCTTGTGCAGGTGAAAGATCTAAAACTAGTTGGCTTAAAGTCTCATGATTGTCACATCTTGATGCAACAAATGTTAGTCGTGGCGATTCGAGACATTTTTCCTAACAAAGTGAGGCATGCTATAACTCATCTATGTTTTTTCTTCAATGTATGCATGTTTCTCTTAACCAATACTTTGAAGGGATTCCACGATACTCAAGGAACTAAATCCAAGGCTACTGCTAAATGGATTGCAGTGAAAGTAAGTCATTTAAACAATGATTCACCTTTTCAAAATTACTTTTATTACTATTTACACTAATTTCTATTTAACTTTGAATATGTTATTGAGTTTAGTGTAATAAGCAAAAAGGAAGCACTGAGTGTGGCTATTATGTCATGCATCAGATGTCAACGATAGTACAAGGAGGCTTCAGGGATAACTGGGACATGGTAATTATTTACTTCAAAACTCATTTTATTTGTTTTACTTGTTTTTATTTATACTTATTAGGTTATGTTTTATTATGTCATGCAATATTTCACTGATCAGAGACCATTGGAACCCGAGAGATTGAAGGCAATTCGGATTCAGTGGGCTAGATTTTATCTTAGATTAAGAGATGAAACATTAGGTGGTTAAGGATTTTTAAACAATTGTATAAATACTTTAATTACAATCGCTTATAGTTTAATTACAATTGTATAAACAATTTTATTTATACTTTGTATTGTATTGTAAAACTATGCCTGGATTGGTTTATTTTTAAATTTGCAGGTTTGGGTAATATTAAAAAATAGAAAATATATTAAAAAAATTAAAAAAATCAACATCAATTTTTAGTAAAAATTAATGTTGTTTCATGCACAGTAACATCGGTTTTTACATGCACAGCACCATCGATTTTTAGTAAAAACCGATGTTGTTGCATACACATTTTACATTTTTTTTGTTTATCTTATTAGGCGACATTGGTTCTTAATAAAAGTTGATGTTGTATAATTATGTTAACATTGGTTTTGAAAAACGGATGTTAATATTGATACTTTTAACGTCGGTGGATTCAACATCGGTTAAAAATCGATGTTGGAAGCCCAAAAAAATCAATGTTAAAAGCCTACTTTCTAGTAGTGACTTTGATAAGAACATTGCCATTTAGTATCTTCTAAAAAAGAAAAGGTTTATCACTTTATTGACACATGCTACTGAACCAGTCTATCTGAGAAGCATCTTAAATGAGGAATTACACGCTTAATTATAAACTATAAATGATGTATATTTATTCAATGATTGATGCAATAAGATGATATCTGTGCATTCCAGAATTTTCAGGTAAATAACTCTTGTTTACATCTCCAATCAACATTTGTCAAATGCAATATGTAAGGCACCAATATATCTAGTAGATGCATCAATAAGAAGCAATTTTGCAAGAAATGTTCATAAATTATTTTTCCTAAATAGAAGCATCATAAGTAAGCAAACAAAAATAGATGTGAATATCAACGCTGAGAAGTTCTTTACCATGGACTCTTCATCACCTTTACCAAAACGCAAGGCTATATCACAAAGAGCTTGGGTGGTGGACTCAACAGTCATAGGCTCAAAGAACCTATGATTATAATGGCTATTACAATGGACTTATCATATGTAGAATCCTGTTAGTAAAGAACAACTGTCATAAATCAAGTAAGGACTCTTTCAGGTGGTGCCTTTCAAGTGCAAGTTCTATGAAACTGATCTACAGGAATCACGTTTCAGTCTTTTTTTTCCAAGACTGAATCAAAGATAAAAAGGCAGAAGCACAAGTTCAATAACTAATTTTGGATTTTCAATCCTAAGAAATCTTATTAAAATGACTTATTAATAAACAAATAGATCTAATTAATTGTAAACTCGGCCAATAATGATATTTATGTCCATTACAATTAATGAATGTTAAATACAAAAATGGCAATCATATTGATGATATTGATAAAATGTCAAATTCCCACTCACTTGAAGACTATATTATGGCATATATTGTCACAGGGGTAAGCACATTCGATAGCTATGACAATTTTTCGATCAAAAAACCAGTCTCTAACAGCAATTGCAATTGGCTGCAGGGTAAGATTTATCAGCTTATCAGATAACTCTTTTATGAGAACAATAAATAGTTAATAACTTGACCCAAGGAATTAATGTCACTTTGTCTTAGACCTGACAGCAAACATGAGGCTGCAATCAAATGAAGGCTAAATATTATTTGAATGAGTGGTTTCCTTTGGCGAAAGGGCAGAACTATGAAGTATTATATTGTTATGTATGAAACCTTGAAACAAAGAGATTGTAAATGAAATAGGTTTGTGTTATCCATCACTTAAGCAATACTTTAACAATATTGAGCTAACACGGTAATGATCCTTGCATCCTAGAAGATTTCTCAGCATATAACTTGAAATCTTTCAGCGTTGAATTTTTTATTCTATACTGTAATGGTAACCACAAGGATTTGTTTCTAAATGAACCAATGCTTTATAGAAAGATAGTATTGAACTGTAGTGATGCCACGTTATTCCAATTAAAATCTTTCATCATAATGAAGATTTTTTAGAATATTTTTGGAATCTCTATCCATTATATCTCGCCAAGTATTTTCAATACCTCCAATTTGAAGAAAAAGTTAGTCTAAAAAACTCTAATGTTACATTCAACTGCACAGTTTTAGAAGCATAGAAATCTAAATCATGCATACCATGTTGTTAATGAGCGGAGAGTCATCAACAAATCATGTATCTTGTCTCTTAGACTGGAAAGGAGCAAAACAAGAATTTATGAATAACCCAGTTTGAGATGTCCTTGAGAAGTCTTTCACATCTTTAGGATTTGATTTCTGAAGTCTGATGCAAAGGAGATATTATATTACAAACAAATCAGATGATTGTAGATATACATCAATTGCTACGCACAATTTACAATTTCACATTTGTAGAAATCAAAGTGACCTTGGAGGAACTGAATTTGAGATGAGTTACAGTGTGCATGATTTGATTTTACAATCATTCCAAGAGCCATGGGGATCTGCTGAATGTGGGGCCAAACTTTCTTGGACCTAATGAAAACAAGCAAGAGATATCTAGTCCATAGCATAAAGAATTCAGTGATAATGAGCTTGCAGTAGCTATAAACGGGATCAACTTCCATAATTATTGTAACACCCTGAAATTTCAATAACTGCAAATATATATTGTATGAATTACTCTTGTGCAACTGTTGATGTGAGTGTTAGGTTATGTGAGATTTGATTGGTCTATATTTAAATTATTTGGGAAAAATATAATTAGAGATATTACAGAAATGTTTGAAGAAAAATGACCATATTACCCTTCCTTTGAAGCAGAAATTACGGAAATGCCCTTGAGGTGAAAATGACGATAATGTCCTTGGATATTTTTGGTTAGATATTTTAAAGTAGAAATTACAAAAATACCCTTGATCTAGAATTACACAAATACCCTTGGATATTTTGAAAAAATTACAATCATACCCAAGGGTGAATGACAAATTACCATTGTACCCTTGAGGCAAAAATTACCAAGACATTCTTTGATATTTTGTGAAAGCTTGATGAAATTACAGAGTGCCCTTGGATGGCAAATTACCAAAATACTTTGTGAAAAGAAGCCTCAAAATAGGATTTCTATGAATTTCATACGGTAATAACTTTGAAATTTTATTCAGGAGAATTCAAGAGTCATAAAAATATGGAAAAAAGATAAATAGAATCTGTGGAATTTTCTCTTAATTGTAGGATGAATAGACTTATTCAATAAGATGGTTTAGTAATTTTGATGGTTAGAAGCAGAACGGACCAATCAGAATTAAGATAAGAGCAGTCTTGTATGTAAGGTCTGTGTAGCACTCTGTATAAACTACTTGTGAGCAATTTATACTGTAATTGAAGTTAGCTTCTGGAAAACTCTAAAGTTCTATTATTTAATATTATCCTTTAGGTAGAAGAGTTCAAATCAAACTTTACTTCCTACTAGAAAAAGCCATGTGTAAAGTAAAGATGAAACTAGATTATTCTTCTTTATTTAAAAGATGACCTATGTATACAAAAGAAACCATACAATTTTTTCTTCTTTAAAAGGAAATGAATCATGATATAGAAGGAGGAAAGGAAGATAAAAATCTTCCCCTTGGCTAAAGTCCACGTGAAAAAGGGCCAAGAAGTCATGCTTTGGACAATATTTATGCAAGATAACATGAAAGGAAGCAAAACTTCACTTCTTTCCCTTGTGGTCACGTGAAAGAGTAAGAAAAAGGGAGAAGCTTCATGACATTTGACAAGTGGAAGGACACTTGTAAGATTTTTATAAAGGATAGAAGATATTTAGGAAAACCATTATGAGCTTAGTTAGAATGAAATGGAATGAGATGAAACTAAGTTCTAATGAAACCAAATGGGAGTAACTAGCTAGAAAGGATAGAAATGTCCTTGAATATTTTATTATTTTCTAAACTCTATATAAAGGGAGGAAGGCCTTAAGTGGAAGTCACATTCAAGACTCCATTCTTCTACCTATTCCACGTGAAACCTCTCCTTCATTTCACTTTCATCCTTTCATTTTCAAAGCATAAAGAGACCCCACTCCCTTGAAGAATCACGTGTAGAAGCTAGTACCATTAAGAAGAGATAGACAAGCTTCATAAGAGGTTATAAGGTATGTATGGGGAAGTTTTATGATAAAATAGTTTAAGTGTTACTTGTGTTTGAATAAGTGTTTAAAGTTATGTGAAATATGACTTGTATCTGAGTAATTATTGGATTTAAAGTTATAGTTACATGATTGAGTGTCTGAATAAGGTTTTATGTGTTGTTGAGTGTTTCCATGAATCCCTGTACATGAATGATATGTTGTGTTTTGTACATGAGTAATAAGCTGAGTTCTGTACATGATTGATGTTGATTTTCTAAGTAAATCATGTGAGACAATGATTAGAAGATTTATATTGAATATCTGAGTTTATGAAAAGAATGAGATATGCATAAGTGAATCAATCTCATGTGTCTCATAATAGTTGCCTCAGAGAGGAGGTATGTATAAGAGTTGTCTCAGAGAGGAGGTGTGTCAGATAGCTGCAGGAACTAAGTTCGAGCATTCAGACAAGAGGAGTCTGAGCTGGGGGGTGACTCTTACGGTGGGAAAATCACGCCACCCATGATGATCACATGAAGTGTGGGTGAGAATCCTGTGCAACACCAGGGGACCCTGACTGATCGTTTCAGTTCTGTGCCACTGGGATGGGGCTATCTTGACTGTTGGTACCACATGATAAAAGTTTAAGAGAATCATGTAACATGATAAGAGTCTAAGAAAATCATGCATCTTTGAGGATGTTGTTATGATTATCTGCATATTGAATATATTTTGTTGCTTAAATTATGTTTATCATAAACTTACCCTGTATTTTGCGTCTATGGTTGACACCTGCTATGACCTCGATTTTATTCGGGCGAGCAGATGAACAACAAAGAGAGACCACTAGCTGTTTACAAGAAGAGGATTTTGTTTGAAGATGTATTCTCTTGTTATAGAGTGTTTTGAATTAGTTGTACTATGTAATAGAACTAGTGTCAGTTTGTAATCTTATTATATATATTACTTTAGATTTATAAATATTACTCAGTAACATTCTTTTGCTTAGACATAAAAAATCACTAATGTTCAAAACTAGTTTACTCAATGATGGCTAAATTCAATGTTATTGTTGGGCTAAGGCTTTTACTGTGGATTGGATGTTGGTAAAAGTCAAATTAAATTTATTTTTCTTGTACAAAAGTAAAAAAGTAGAAAAAGTTGCTACTAGAACAATTTGAAACCATCGGAAAATCGCAAACAACAAATTAGTCAAATGAGAAACCATGACATCCATATGATAACACCTTGAGGACAAATAAAGATATACAAGCTTGCAAGCATACAACTATGCACATTATTGACATAAAATTACAAGAGAAACAATGTTTTTCAATAATATTACCTGCTATGCATCATAAGCTGCATTGAGTAGAAACAATGGAGTTTCAACATGGTTGATCAAATTATGAGGAAGAAAGCACTGCACAAAGAAAATTACATGTTTAAATTTTGCAAGTTTAGCATTTCATGTTATCAATAGAAGGATATACTCATATATAGAATAAAAAAAATTATCGAAGTTGGGTCTAGTTGGTTGAGACAACTCTTTGATAGATTTTTTTGCACCTCCTATAGTTTCAACAACATCAATGTCATGGCACATTTATTCAAATTTTCCAAACATTATATCATAGGAATAAAACCAGGAACAAGAAAGTTCATTGCAAGCTTAAACCAAATGAGTCTTCAACGTTGAGCTAAGAACAACATAGATCCATAAATGTTATATTTTATTTGTTAGACAATTTTATTTGACATTAAATATACTACCAGTAATTTAACTACACCTCAAAACAGATTCCTCAGTGTGTTACCCCCAGATATGTCAACCCTACATAATTGAATAGATAATCAATTATATCTAAGTTTCTGGGCTAATGGTGTGGGCCAGTAGAAGTCATATAAAACAAAACTTACGCATCTAGGAAAAACCCTACATCACTTAAACATTTCACTTTAGTAGTTGTAGGAAACAAGCTCCTAAACTCATCACAATGTATTATAGATGCCAGACCAGCCACTGAGCATCCGGACAAAAGGGCCTAATATACAATTTTCTTTTAATTAGCATCCATGCATATTGAAGATTTACAATATAGAGAGTTAGATACATGTAAACATGGTTTGCCTTCTACATTCCCTTGAACAATAATTCCTGCATTGTAGCTTGCCATATTTTTTGTCCTCGGAAAAGATGTGAAGCCTAAAACAACTCACATGCCAATATACCCATAAGTTCCAAAAATGAATATTACTTTCATATGCAACCAACTCACCAGCATTAATATATAAGAACAACCTGTTCATTAGAAAAGATATATACTCCAAACCAACAAAGATTCATGAAAACAAATATATATGTTGATTTCATCATGTTTTCAATAATTTTAGAAGACAAGATAGTTTCTACCGAAATTTTAAATTTTAAATGTTTCTTTCCTGCTATAAGAAAAAGGTCTAAATTTGAAAAAATAGACATATACTACTATAAATATGTCTCCTTTTTGATATAAAAAGCAAATACATTTTGAAACTATGAATCATTGTGTATATGAGTAGGAGAATGGAGTAATACTAGGACTGTAATTTTAACTCTCCCTGCTACCACAAATAAACAAAACTTTGCTTCTTTGCCATTGATGCGTTAGACATCAAGTAAAATAAATAGCAAAACTTTGCTTCTTTACTTCAATTGACTATCTACTTTTCTAAAGACACCAATAACTATATAGATAAAAGGGGGAAAAATGTATACTATTATACTATCATACTCTCACTAACCTCGTTTTGACTATCTCCACTGAAAGATGCCCCATCGTAGTAACGTACTATAACTCTGTTTCAGCTAAATAAATTTGTGCACACAAGAAAATATACGCAAAACATGAGAACACGCAAGATTTGAGTAAGCATATCTTGTAATCTCCAGAACCAGAAGTAATTAAAGCAAACATGCATAAGTTAAAGAGAAAAACCAGGATTTTCTTCAGCTTTATTGCTTAATATCCCTGTGAATGCTAGTTGTTTTTCCATGTATTTTGGGGAACCACGACGAGTAGTTTTTCTAAAGACACAACTTATGATGGTATTACACCATCCTCCTCCTTGCAGTAAGGTATAACCAAGCAAGATAGGTAGACAAGTACTCAAAGAGGTATACAATATAATAGCATGCCTATAAATTATCACAGTTGCATACAAATTTCAAACTTTAAGAAATTCTAAAATCTTGAAAGTATTTTTATTTTCTTATTGAGATTCAATTTTAAAACACTTGGATATTCTTTTACAGACCTCCAATTGAATGAACCAACTATTTGCCCCAGATCCAAATCCAGGATGAAAGTGGTAAACAGGCAATGTTCCATCCAAACAGACTGGCAATACAGGAAAAAACAAAAATATAAATCTTGAATATGCAATTGAATTGGAGTGAGACATTTGTGCACGTTTGATTTCATGTTGAGTCATCTAAAAGTTCACATTTTAGATAAGCACATGGGGATTCAATAAAATTTTAAGAACAATGTTCTATAAGACTCTCACTATAGGAAGAGTTTGACCTAGTAGGGTCTGTACAAAGCAATAAGCAGGACTTACCTTGCATTTGCAATAGGCTGATTCAATAAATGAATAAACTTCTAATAGAATGAGGAATCAAAATTTAAATTGTAACAAATACCTCATTGGAACAACATTTCCAACTGATATCTCTTGAAATCCAAGTCCCAGTATACCATCAAAGCCTAAGAGAGACACAATTTCAAAAAATAAATAAGAAAAATAATGAGGGAAATCGAAATAGGTTAAGGAATTAAGCTGACCGGAAAGATAAGAGGAGCCTTTGAGCTTCTTGGCGAGGCCACAGGAGGCAAATGTAACGTCTAAAATTTTTTTCGCTTATTTTTTTTCACAACGAAATTTATTTTACAAGATCGTTTTTCTTTATTTTTAAAATAAACTTCAAATAAAATAGTTATTCTCAAATATTTCTTAGTACAAAATAAAGTATCATATAGTCTATTACAATAATATTATTCAGATACAAACCATAATATAGTTCGAATACAGACCAACAAACCAAAATAGTCCAATACAAATTTCAT
>PYAF01004110.1:3674-25003 GCA_007407185.1 Glycine tomentella | reverse complement strand
TAGGTGCGAATCTTTGCTTGTAAAGGTTTAAAGGAATTAGATATTATTGAGGATTATTAGTTAGATTACTAACATAATTTTTCTGTAGTTAAGGTTATTCTCTGGTTATGTATAAGTTGGTAATAATCTTACTTGATTAAGGTATGGTGGTGTAACCATACTCATAAGCTTAATGGATAAGATATGGTGGTGTAACCATACTTATGATATATATGATGATATGATATATATATATATATATATTGTTTATGGATTTGATTTTTATGGATGTTGATATGTTGATGTGATTAAGATAGGTGGATTCATGTATCCATGTTTCAAGTCCAGTATGAGGCTTTGGGGAAACAGAATCTGATGCTACATACAGTACGATACGTAGTACCCAGGTGCAAGGATATATGGCAAAATTCATGCATGTTTGCATAAGACTATAGCAGCGTCCACACTCAGTGTGGCCACATACAGTACGATATGTGGAGGTCATTTGCCCTGGGTTAGTTCATCTCATGCATTCATGTAGTTGCATATTGCTTGTGAATGTGTTTGATTATTTGAATGATTTTAACTAACATAATAATAGGTTCGGGATTTAGCTTTACCTACTGAGAAATTTATTTCTCACCCGATTTGTTTCATGTTTTTTTTTAGATGGCAATGATGGACAGGTTTCATGAAGCCTTGGAGTAGTGAAGAAATATAAAAGAAGTTATATAACAAGCTGGATATTTAAGAAAGTAGTGTACTTGTATTATATAAACTTTTGTATCAGAGACATTGGCTATATATATAAGTAACAAATCTTTTGCAGATTTTACATTTTAAAAACGTTACTATTATACGTCTCTTAGAAATTAATCCTTAAGTAAAAATAAAAATAAGTAAATATTTAGGTCGTTACACCATATCTCTTAATTAAGCCAAAAATATTAATGTTAAATGTAGTGTTCGTAAAGCTAACGGCACCAGGACTAGTAAGCAAGATGGATGTGTACACATAGTGTAGTATAATATGTATAATTAACAAGAAGCTAGATAAAATGGTTATAAATGATTCAATAAATTGGTAGCTAGAAATTAATTATGACGGAGTTTGAAGAGGAAGTCACGTTATAATGAGAGGCCAAAGTGTTAATAATGAGGGGGCTTTTGATTTTTGATTCATTGATAACGTTCATCTGCGTGGTTGACCATTTTTGATTCATTTTTAAAGGTGGAAAAGAAATTGCTGATTCATTTATATATGATTAAGTTTGTCCCCTCGCCAAACCACCAGCAATATGTTCGATATGTGAGTTCTTTTGCCGAAAGGGATAGGTTACACTCTATTTAGTATATCTGTATAAAGGGATAGGTTATTTCCAGAAGTAACAATGAAGGTTGACATACTTTCATTGACTACGATGTGTGCTCTTTTGTTTGTCTTGATTCAAACCAACTTTTGTAATCTAACACCACATGTATCATATGTATGCAGTTCTCATTTGGCTCTTTGCATCGTCATCCTCTGCCTTGTTAGAGATTGTGATTGACCATCCTCTAAGGTAATTACAAAAGCGTTTCATATTGAAATTTATAAGATAATATGTAATAAGTGCTTGTGTAACTTGTTTTGTCCACATCCCTTTTAACCCTTGCTTTATGTAAATCACTTGCATTCCATCAACATGATCGGATAATGTTATATGTTCATTGTAGGTTGTAGGAGAGCGAACCCTTTTCCCGTTTCCCTCGTCATCACGAGCTTCATTGTTGGACATTTCACACAGATCATCATCACAGGTGTGAATGTGTTTCATATTGGCGCGTACAATTTGTATTATGACTGTTTTTAAAATATTTTGTATTTCAAGTATGCATGTTGCTTTTTCTATACAGTTAATGTTCATTATGAGTGAACCTTAGTTTCCCGTTTGAGATTTATTACACTGATTATTCCGGATAATTTGGATTAATTATTGTATTGATTCTTGAATTGTCCGTTTGGACAGTTTAGGAAGACTCAATTTTTTATAATATATTCATATGTATAGGTTGTGTTTCTCTTCTTAAATTTGATGAAATTTTGGTACAATGCATTTCACTTTGTTCTCCGGGTGCATACTTGACTATGGTGTAACTCATGTCATCGTTTTCATGTCGTGTACTCGAAGACCAAAGCGAAATGCTGCCGAAATTTTGTCAAATTTAAGATAAGAAACACAATCTATACATATGAATATACTATAAAAATAGGTCTTCCTGAATGGGATAGGGTCATACCTTGAATGAAAAAAGAGAGCTTTTCATGCATCAAATAACTTTGTGAGTATCACAGAGTTATTAGTTACATGGATCGCGAAGTTGGATGAAGGCAAGTCACATCACGATTCAGTATGAAGAAGGTGTTGAATATTTCTTGCAATTTGCATCCAAAAGAAGTCGACCAGATGGGGATGGAAAATATTTATGTCCCTGTATTAATTGTTTGAATGGAAGACGCCAACTACTGGACGACATACGGGAGCATCTTCTATGCGATGGGATTAAGGAGATTTATACGACATGGATATGGTAACTGAACCGCTTGATGTTGACATCGGAGATCGATTAGATGATATGATTCATGATCTGGTACATCAGTCATTTAAGAAAGCACATGCCCCTATGTATGATACGTTGGAAAGTGATTCGAAGAAGCCTTTGTATCCGGGGTGCAAAGAGTCATTGACATTGTTGTCCGCAGTGTTAAATCTGGTTAATGTGAAGGCCAGATATGGGTGGAGTGACAAAAGCTTCAGTTTGCTGCTTGAGGTAGTTAAGGACATGCTTCCAGAGGAAAACACGTTGCCAAGCAGTTACTATTTGGCGAAGAAGATACTTTGTCCGATGGGTATGGAGTATAAGAAAATTCATGCCTGTCCTAATGACTACATATTGTACAGAAATGAATTTGAACAAATGGATAAATGCCCCACGTGTGGGGTATCACGGTACAAAGTGAAGGACAATGACGACTGTGGCAGTGATCAGAGTTCAAAGAAAGGCCCTCCCGCGAAGGTGTTGTGGTATCTTCCGATCATTCCAAGGTTTAAGCTCCTTTTTGCTAACGAAGATGACGCAAAAGACCTTACATGGCATGCAGAGGGAAGACACTGTGATGGAATGCTCTGACATTCGACAGATTCAGTTCAGTGGAAGAAGATTGACCGTTTGTATCCGGAATTCGGCAAAGACCGAAGAAATCTCAGGCTTGCACTTGCCAGTGATGGAATGAATCCCTACGGCAGTTTAAGTACTTAGCACAGTTTGTGGCCCATTTTGCTAGTCATCTACAACCTGCTTTCTTGGTTGTGCATGAAGCGAAAATACATGATGTTGTCTATGATGATATCGGACCCAAGACAGCTAGGAAATGACATTGATGTTTATCTTAGTCCCTTGATTGAGGACTTGACAAACTTGTGGGATGAGGGGGTTGTCGTGTTTGATGGGTATTGAAAGGAGACATTCAAGTTGCCTACAACGCTATTTTGTACCATTAATGATTTTCCAGCGTATGGGAATTTGAGTGGATACAGTGTAAAGGGTCATCGTGCATGCCTTATCTGTGAGCTAGACACGAGTTACGTGCAACTTAAACATAGAAGAAAAACAGTTTACACTTGCCATTGACGTTTTTTGAAACCTTATCACCCATATCGACAATTGAAAAAAGCATTTAATGGATGTCAAGAGCATGAAATTGCACCGATTCTGTTAACCGGTCAACAGGTACTTGAGCGGGTTGAGGGCATCCATACTGTATTTGGAAATACTCAAAAGAAGCAGAAAGGTAATAGTTGTATATGGAAGAAGACGTCGATATTGTTTGATCTTCCATACTGGCTTGATCTAGATGTTAGACATTGTATCGATGTTATGCATGTGGAGAAAAATGTGTGTGACAGTGTCATCGGCACGTTGCTTAACATTCAAGGCAAGACAAAGGATGGTTTGAACACTCGTCAAGATCTTGCTGAGATGGGTATACATAAGCAGTTACATCCTAGGTCCAATGGTAAGAAAATTTACTTGCCTCCAGCATGCCACACTTTGTCAAGAAAGGAGAAGATAAGTTTTTGTCAGTGTCTGCGCCTAGTGAAAGTTCCACAAGGATACTCTTCAAATACTAAGAGCCTTGTACAGATGAAAGATCTGAAACTAGTTGGCTTAAAGTCTCACGACTGCCACGTGTTGATGCAGTAATTGTTAGCCGTGGCGATTCGAGACATTTTGCCTAACAAAGTCAGGCATGCTATAAGTCGCCTGTGCTTTTTCTTCAATGTCATTTGTTCGAAAGTCATGGATCCGGTAAAGTTAGATAACTTGGAAGAAGAGGCGGCAATTATCTTGTGTCAGTTAGAGATGTATTTTCCTCCTTCATTTTTTGACATTATGGTTCACTTACTTGTTCATCTGGTAAGGGAAATTAAATTGTGTGGTCCCGTTTATTTACGGTGGATGTACCCGGTCGAGCGATACATGAAGATCTTGAAAGGGTATACAAAAAACCTACATCGTCTTGAAGCATCCACAGTTGAAAGGTACATTGCAGAAGAAGCTATAGAGTTTTGTTTAGAATACCTGGAAAAGGCAAAACCTGTTGGGCTTCCGGAGTCGCGGCATGAGGACAGAGTGGGAGGAAAGGGTACACGAGGGCTGCATGTTATAACGCCCGCTTTGCAGGAATTACTACAAGCTCATTTGTATGTCCTGAATAATAGTCATGAAGTCCTGCCATACACAGTTCGTCATGAATCATTAGTGAAGGAAAGTAATCCAAGAATGACAAAGAATAGGTTGTTGAAAGAGCATAACAAAACTTTCCTGAATTAGTTTAAAGATACAATCTTTAGTGATGAATCTTCATCTGAAACAATGAGGAAGTTAGCAAATGGGCCTAAAAGAAATGTTAAAAGTTGGCAAGGGTACGATATCAACAAGTACTCGTTCTACACCAAACAACAAGATGAGAAGAGCACAATGCAAAACAGTGGGGTCAGCCTAAGGGGTGAGTCGCATAACTTTGCTACTGTACATGACCACAATCCACATTTGGCTTGCTTGCCTTACTTTGGAGTCATTAATGACATCTGGGAGCTTAATTATGTTAGTTTCTCTATGTGTGTTTTCAAATGCAAGTGGGTTGATATCAACAGTGGTGTGCGAACCGAGGACTTGGGATTTACTTTAGTAGATCTCAACAAGCTAGCTTATCAAGATGAACCTTTCATCATGGCAGAACAAGCTAAACAAGTGTTTTATGTTCAATATCCGTGTGACGAAAAGTGGTCAGTGGTACTACACGGAAAAAAATTGGCATTAATGTTGACGATGATGACTCAACCGCCGATACATGTGTTACTCAATTCTCGACACAACTACCTAACGTCAACAGAGAAGACGAAGTTGACGATGTTCATGCAAATCGTAATGATCATGATGAAGGAGAATTAATTAACATCACCTAATGTAATTTTTTTTGTTAACTTTTTTCGACTTGTACAATTTCATATGTAACCTAACTTGTCACTTAGCTTCACTTATCTGTGTTTTTGTTTTTTACAGGATCATGACTACACCACCCAGCTCCCCTCCTCGTGCTGAGTCACCACATCCTCCTCCTGAGTCAGCACCTCCTCTTGAGTCAGGACCTTCGTCATCTATAGCGAAGAAGATGAGGAAAGCAACACGGCTGAGGTCACTGGCTACTAGAGCTCTTGGTGCTGACAGACCAGTTGTCCATGTGGATCCTAACACGGGGAAGGCTGATGGTCCTCAGGCAAAGAAATTGAGGACCTATCTGGGGATCGTGGCTAGAGACAAGGTGGATGTCACCCTTCCTAATTGGAAGGAAGTTCCTTCAGCGCAGAAGAACTTGATTTGGGAGGAGATTCAGATATTACAATTTAAAGGTGTACCGTCTGTTTTTAAGCATTACATAATTAAAATGTTGTTCACGTTACTTTAAAACTGACTTCCTTTTAATGTAGGCTGAATTTGATATACCTGAAGTGTCCGACCATCGGACAAAGAAGAAGATTCTGCAGACTGTGGGCGAGCGCTGGAGGCGATTCAAATCAGGCTTGACAAGGAAATGGGTCCTCACAGAAGGCAAGGACGACGATGCCGACGCTGTATGCGAAAAATACGACATTAGTAAGGAACAGTGGACCCAATTCTGTCAGAGTCAGCGATCGGCTTCCTGGGAGGTTAGTTGTTTTACAAAACATTACAATTTCACAATTAAGTAGTCATACCGTCTCTTATTTGTAACCCTATGTTTCTAATTGTTACAGGATGTTAGAAAGAAGGCCCACGTGATCCAGAAGCTGAACACCGCCCTCACGTGTTGTCCCGTGGGGGTTACGAGTTGCTCGAGAAGAGATTGATGGAGGAAAAACAAAAGAAGCAATTGGCTGGATCTGGTTCTTAATTCACAGGTTGAACAACTGCAAAAATTTAAAAAACAGACAAAATATTTTTTAAAAAATTAATCAAACAACATCGATTATAAGAAAACCGATGTTAACTTGTACTACAACATCGATTTTGCAAAGAAAACCGATGTTGTTACATGAAATCAACATCGGTTTCTTTGCAAAACCGATGTTAATGAACACAACAACATCGGTTTTTACCCAAAACCGATGTTGATTTCATGTAACAACATCAGTTTTCTTTGCAAAACCGATGTTGTTACATCAAATCAACATCGGTTTTGCAAAGAAACCGATGTTGTTACACCATCTTTTACACTTTTTAACGTTTTCATTTATCAGATATCCACATCGGTTATTGATGGAAAACCGATATTGTTTAGTTTCGTAAACATCAAATTTTAAGTTGCACCATTTCAACGACGCTTGATTCAACATCGGTTCAAAATCGATGTCGAATGTCCAAAATAATCGATGTAAAAGGCTGTTTTTCTAGTAGTGTGCTACAATAAAATAAAAACAAATGTTTATTAAAACTAAACTTGCAAACATGATAGATATACATGGTTTTGCCTACCATTGTGATTTTATGTTTAACAACAACACACACAAGGGAACAATGATTTATTATGCATTTACGATTTGTTATATATATGTTTACGCAATATTAAGTGTTATTTTTAGTTAATATTTATAATTATTTATTAAAAAATGTTAAATACACTTTTTTCCATTTATGTTTTAAATAATATTCAATTTAGTCTTTTATATTTTTTAAAATTTAATATAATCTTTTATATTCCGTGACATTTTATACCCAAAATAACATAAAACTTGTTTCATTATATTCAAATTCATGGAAACTATAAAATCTAACTGATGTTTGATGACTATAAACATAATAAAAATATAGTGAAAAGTAAATATATCGAGCAACTATAATTTCAAAAAATTAATATTAAATTATTTTTTAGTTTGTGAGACTTATTTTTAGCATGTGTTGACATTTTTTATTGGAACATTAATTGAATTTTATAGTTTTTTATAAGTAAATCTAATGAATTAAGTTTTAGATATTGAATTAGTTTTAGAAAAAGGTTTAAAATTTATCTCCAAAATCAATGAAAATCATTATTTTAAAAGAATTATATTGACTAATTTTAAAAATATAAATAACTAAATTTAACTATTTAAATCATAAAAAATAAAACTGTTTAAAACATGAAAAATTAAAAATATATTTTAGAAAGAAAAAAAAATTTACTTTAGAGGAGTGGGACCCTATAGATGTATTTTTTAAATGATATATTGTGTTAAAGTTAAAGACTGAAAATAAAAATAACAAAAATTAAACCATCCATTTTTTTAATATAGTAATCGATTTTTTACGTAATAATAACACTATTTTTCTCCTAAAAAAGAACGCTAGCTAATTTTAGTTTTTATTTTTAAGAGAAAAAAATGGACAAAAAGAAAACTATTTTGAATATTTTGACAATATTGTCCTGTGACACGTGTCCCACCACAAAAAAAATCTGGAGTTTTTTCTGGCTTTGCTGTTCCCATTTTGCGTGACGAGAATTGAAGAGAAGCTAATTGTAGCTCCTACTACGCTCACCAACATCAAGTCTCGAATAGCAATGGCGTCGTGGAACATGGGTCTTGCGTCATTCCAGAAGGTACCACATTCACCCACTTTCGAACGTTTCCATGACTCTTCATTTGTTTATGGTTTTCGCTCTATTTAGCAGACGATGTCGTTTGAGGTTTCGTGCAGTAGGAAGAGAGACAGAGACAGGGAACGAGGTAGCATCCTTCCATACAAGGTGGTCGAGATTACTCCTCCACCTAAGTCTCTTGGCGTTCGTTGCTTACCCCCTGTAAGTGCCATTCGTTGATTTTTCAGTTTTACAATCAATTCCAAAGCTTTACTGTTAATAATTCATCGTTTAATTGTCAATTATATCTATCTAATGAGTAATGGTTGGTACGTTTGGATGGGTGAGTGAGATGGTAAGGCTTAGGCAAAGGGTAACCTTTTCATTTGAGAAAATGAAAGAGTTAAATGCATGAAATTGTCAATCAATAAGAAATCATCCGTCCTTGATACAACTTTTAAGATAATAAATGTAAACAAACTTAACATTTAACCTTCCATAGACAGTGTCATTAAGCATAAAAGTAAACACACAATAAATATAAGAATTTAATTTCTATACATTACATCTTACAGAAATCATTATTAGTAAAGACTTTTAAGGAAATTATTGTAAAAGTCGACAATATACTTGACGATTTATCATTGAATGACAATGTAAAATCTCTATACACCATCAGTATAGTACACATATAGTGTGTTTGTTTGGATAGCACGCATAATTGATTTTTTTTTTTTCTCATCATGAGTCTATTCCTGGATATAATGATAAGTGAGTTAGGGTCCATGCCGAAAGGCAAGACGCCAGGTCTTTATCCGGATTTGGTGATAAGAAGGCAAGGGTCCCAACACGTAGATGGACGAGCGTGGTGGGCAAACACCGCCCAGAGGGGTTTAGGATGAAATTGGGAAGGTGGAACATAAGAATATTAACGAGTAAACTGAGAGAGTTAGCAGATATTTTTGCCAGAAGGAAAGTGAATATTGTTTGCTTGTAAGAAACTAAGTGGGTTGGAGAAAAAACAAAAAAAGTGGAGGGCATTGGTTTCAAGTTGTGGTATACAGGTACAACCAAGAGTTGTAATGGGGTTGGAATTATGGTCGATAGAAGTTTCAGAAATAAAGTCGTGGATGTTAAAAGGAAAGGCGACAGGATTATGATGATTAAGCTTGTAGTGATAGTGTGTATGCACCTCAAGTTGGACTATTATCAAATGAAAAGAACCAATTTTGGGAAGACTTGGAGGAGGTCCTGAGAGGAATCCCACGAGAGGAGAAGATTTTACTAGGAGGAGATCTAAATGGGCATGTTGGTAAAAAAAATGGAAGTTTTGATAGAATTCATGGTGATTTTGGCTATGGGACGAGAAATAAGACTAGAGAAGATGTTTTGAACATTGCGCTAACCTATGATTTGATGCTAACAAACACTTTTTTAGGAAAAGGGAGTCTCATCTTATCACGTATCATAGTGGCCAAAACTGTAGTCAAATTGATTTCTTTATGACTAGACGGGAAGATAGAAATTCGTGTATTGACTGCAAGGTCTACCCTGGTGAATGTGTGACGACTCAACATAAGTTGGTAGTTCTATAGGTTAGGTTCAGCAAAGTTCTTAATTTGAGGAAGAAGACTCAAAACCCAAAGACAAGATGGTGGAAGCTAAAGGAGGAGAAACATATAGAGTTTAAAGAAAACATGATGCGTGAAGGACCGTGGGAGTTTATTGGAGAAACTAATGAAATATGAAATAAGATGACAATGTGTGTTCAAAATATGGGAAGGAGAGTGCTAGGTGAAAGTAAAGGAAACAAATTTCTTACAAAGGAAACATGGTGGTGGAATGGAGAGGTACAAGAGGCTATTAAACCGAAGAAGGAATGCTTTAGATTTTTTGCATAAGTGTCCCAATAATGAGAATTTGCAAAAGTTTAGAGTAGTGAGAAAAAATGCAAAGAAAGCAGTGCGAGAAGCTAGAGACAAAGCTTTTGATGATTTGTATAAAAATCTTGGGAGCAAGGATGGGGAGAAAGGTATTTACAAACTTGCAAAAATGAGGGATAAGAAAAGTAAAGACCTCACCCAAGTTAGATGTATCAAGGATGAAAATAAAAAACTTTAGTAAGGGATGAAGATGTAAGCGAAAGATGGCTAAACTACTTTAACAAACTTTTTAATGGGAATGGCGACAAGAGGGAAGTGGACTTGGAGGACGTTTTTGATAATCTAAATAGAAGATTTGTGCGCAGAATTAATACACATGAAGTTAAGGAGACTTTAAAGAGGATGAAGAATAATAAAGTTTTGGGACCTGATGACGTCCCTATTGAAGTGTGGAGAGGCTTGGGAGATGTTGCAATAAAATGGTTGACCAATCTTTTTAATAGGATTCTTCAAACAAATAAGATTCCGGATGCTTGGAGGAAAATTATGCTTGTGTCTATTTACAAAAACAAGGGGGATATCAAAAATTGTTCAAACTATAGAGGCATCAAGCTCATGAGCCATATTATGAAGTTGTGAGAGAAAGTTATCGAACATCGCTTAAGGAGGGAGACCAAAGTTTCCGTAAATCAATTTGGATTTATGCCTGGAAGATGTACCATAGAATCTATCTTCTTGATGAGACAATTAATGGAAATGTATAGTGAAAAGAAGAAAGACTTACATATGGTGTTCATAGATCTTGAGAAAGCATATGATAGAGTCCCAAGAGAAGTCTTATGGTGGACTCTTGAGAAGAAAAATGTAGCATTAAAGTATGTTAATGCAATCAAGGATATGTATGATGGGGCTACCACATATGTGAAAGCTTTTAATGGAACATCAAGGTATTTTCCTATCACGGTAGGTGTTCACCAAAGTTCAGCTCTTAGTCCTTATCTCTTTGTCTTAGTGATGGATGAACTA
Source organism: Glycine tomentella (assembly GCA_007407185.1). Taxonomy (NCBI): domain Eukaryota; kingdom Viridiplantae; phylum Streptophyta; class Magnoliopsida; order Fabales; family Fabaceae; genus Glycine; species Glycine tomentella. Next base: position 13,978 of record PYAF01004110.1, on the reverse strand, counting down.
ACGAAAAATATTCAAGAGAAAGTGCCGTGGTGTATGCTTTTTGCAGATGATATTGTGCTTATTGATGAGACCAAAGATGGTGTTAATAGGAAATTGGAATTGTGGAGAAACATTTTGGAGTCTAAAGGATTCACGATAAATAAGAGCAAGACAGAGTATATGAAGTGTGAGTTTTCGAGAGTAAGAGACGGTGATCAAGACAAAGTGCATTTACTTAGTCAAGAGGTACCCAAGAAAGATGTTTTTAGATACTTGAGATCAATGTTACAAAAAGGTGGTGAGATTGATGAAGATGTAAATCATAAAATTAGAGTAGGGTTGATGAAATGGCGAAGTGCATCGGGGTTTTTGTGTGACTGGAAAATTCCCCTTGAGCTGAAAAGAAAATTCTATAGAACAGCTGTAAGACCGGCAATGCTATATGGAGCAGAATGCTGATCAGCACATAGGCAACATGAGCATAAATTAGGGGTAGCAAAAATGAGGATGTTAAGGTGGATGTGTGGATATACGAAGATGGATAAGATAAGAAATGAGGATATTCGAAGAAAGGTATCAGTGGTACTGATATGTGAAAAGATGAGAGAGCATAGATTGAGGTGATTTGAGCACGTTATGAGACGGCCATTGGATGCTCCCGTAAGAACAAGAGTTTATTATCAAGAGCTCGACACAAAGAGAGGTGGAGGTCGATCGAAACTTACCTGGGGAAAGGTAGTTAAACAAGATCTAATGGAGTGAGATATAGATTAGCGGACGGTAGGACGGAGTGGAGAAAAGCTATAAGCTTGGTGGAGGGTTAAACCCATTAGTAGTTCTATGTTCCAGTCATTCCCTTATTTTAGTTTTTTTTCTCTTCTTTTCTCCCTTCTTCCTTTAACCCTTTCTCTTCTCTTTTGTCTTATTTTCACTTTTTTCTTCCCCTCTCCCATTCTCTTTCTGTCTCATTTACGATTTATCATTGGGTTCATCTACCACCGACTCCAATTAACTTAGGTTAAAGGTGTTGTTGATGTTGATGATGATGAGTCTATTCCAAACACTATAATAGACTATTTACTCCAAATACAATAATAAGAATGTGATAACTAATGTTGTAAGTCATAATAAACGTCTAACTATGGAGTAGTGGTTGATGTTATTTGAGTTAATTACTAAGTAACATGTATAATCAAGTCTCATGGAATATTTTGTAAAACCAGTTTAATTCATTAATCCATATCTGGTTTGTGTTGATTTAACCCCGTTTTAGATTGGTTAAATTGCACATCTAATCCAATAACCTACTCGAACTAGTTACCTGATTGACTAGGTCGCCTATTTACTGATTAAACTGTTGGGATCAAGCCAAGTTTTATAACTATGTTAATCCCATCATCTTTTTATTTATTTTTATCAATATATTATATATTTCTTAATTTAAAAATATAAAATTACAGTCCTCCCTTCTTGTCCCCCCTGAGCATTCCCCAACATGACTGGCGAGTTGATAAGGCCTCCTTTACTTTATTATACAGGCCTTGTTGTGATAGTGGTATAATATCAGCATCCTAGTATATAATGGAATATTTCTATGTTCTTTGAATCAGTATATTTCTGAAGTTCACTAGTGTAAAATTGTCAATTAACTGGCCTTCATTTTACATATTCTGTGACTGAAACAAGGTATATAACTGAAATTTTGGGGACTTGAAATTGGAGGAATAATTTCAAATGAATATGCTTTAAGATTCTATGCTATTTAAGTTAAACATAGGAAGGACTCAAAAATATTGTTATAAGGTTTCTGTAATGTTGTGAGTTGTGACTCAACTGGATGGTACTAATTATCAAGGCCTGAAGCTGGTTTATTGCGGTTTTCACCCGGCATCCTATACTCAACATTCTGCTGTTGAGAAATGAGACGATTGTGTAGAAGGGAAATATATGAGCTGTTTTCAGATTCTTCTATGGAGAATATTTGAGTGTTTTGGGCTTCACAAGATCAAGTTGTTAGAAGTGTTTATATCATGACAATAACCAAGAATGGAATCACTATGGGACTTGACACATTGGATAAATTTTTGTAATGACCCTTCTCAACACTCTTTTGACTTGAATCTTTAAATTGGAGTAGCAAGAGTTTTATCTGTAGTATGACTGATAAAATTATAGGGTTAGATAGAGGAGAGAAACAGGGAAGATCCCAGAATATTATGGTATCCAGTTCTCAATATATGATTGATACGTTACAAAACCTTAGCCTACACCTAATTTTTATTAATTATCCTACATTACAGGCATCCTACATGAATAATCATAATGTTGTCATAACTATTAAATTGCAATCGGTGGAAAACCTTGGAGGTCAATATAAAGGCCAACTAACCTATTAATGAAACAAGATCAGTGCTTTCCAGTAGTGATGTAATGCTCACTTTTCTTATAAGGAATGTCTTTGGTTCAATAGGCTTTAATAAAACACACTATTTGATGCAGCACTTGCTTTTATGCCCATGTAACTTTTAGGACCTAGCAACTTCGTTAAAATATAGCCAGCAATATAAAGCTCTTTGGTGCTAGACTTTTGGTCCATTTGATATGAAAGAAAATCTATGACGGTGATGAGTCACCCATTGTTGGGCTTACTTGGCCTGCAGTTAGGAGCTAACAAATTAAGAAATAGAAGTGATAAGGGTAGGATGGGAATTGGAAGGAGAGGTAGGGCATAACAGAAATGACATGTGACAAGTGATGGGTGGAGAGAGATGGAGGAGTCAAGTATCAAGGAATTTGTTAGAAGGAATATGTGGTGGGGCTGAGTGAAGAAGTTGGTTCTTCCTCAGAAAAGGGTTCTATAATTTCTGTTATTTGTTTGTTTTCCATTGTTCATCTTGAAACAGGGGTTTATTACCTTTGATTTTGTCCTAATTCAGTATCAATATTACTTCAGTGTTACCATTCCTATTTTGGTTCCTATCATCAGGAAGCCAAAAGAGAATGAAATTGTCAAAGGAGAGCAGATATTTTACTCCACATAATTTTAATGTACCCAGAATCTGAGATATGCGTAAGAGTGATCGCGTAAACCCATACAAGATTTAAGAAGGTATTACAGAAAGAAACTTGGGATTTTCATCGGAACAATATGATGACATTTACATGACATGACATGAATACAGTTGCAAATTAGTAGCTGGTTTGCATAGCACAATGCCAAAAGGAAAAATAATGTGGCAGATCTCATGAGACTAAATGATGTGGCATAGCTGGGTTCTGAAGGCATCTAATATATGTTATTATTAAAGTTTTAACTAATGAGACTATGAGTCAATTTAGATAAACTTCTCAACAACCACTTAAAAAAGAAAATAAAATGAATCAAGAAGATAAAATGAATCAAACATTTCACACTAGTTAACATTTACATATACACTAACTTTTTCAGAAGTTCCTTCATTTAAGTTTTCCCGATGTACATATGAACTTGACAAAACCTGACATTCTTGTCTTGGAAAAATGTTAACAATATGTTTTGATATAATTGAAATGCTATCATAAGTTAGAAGCTAATTTAAATCAGGCCTATCTTGCATCAGTTGGCCTGATAGTTGACTGGAATCACACACATTTAAGGTTTCCTATTCTTGGTCACGAAGATTGGGATTTAGACAAGTTGCAATTGGAAGCTTAACTTCAAGTTATACTCCCTTCCCTTACTGAAATAATTTGAACTGATGTAAGCACTAATTAGTGACAAAACCTACTAAGTTAAGAGGAAAAATGATCAATACATTTACTTCTTATGGTCATTAGCCTATTTATTGGATTGGCATTTGCATCTCTCAATCTCAAATGGATTATTATTTCTACAGTCAAGAATACATGTGAAAGGCTACTTAAAAAGCAACATTGCTATTCTAAAAGAGCGCTTTAGTGCGAGCCTCTCTTCCCTTTCCAAAACAATTTTGCATCCAAGTAAACATTATTGTGATGGGAACTATTCATTGAAGTGCAAAAACCACCATTAACGTGTTTGGCTTCTTTGGTCAGCCCTTGTCCTGCTCATTGGATCATAATTTGCTTCTCTTTCGATGGGGGGACTGACTTTTGGTGCTTTGGAGGATATATGTCCTATGAAACGATAATTTAGAAGGAATATAAATGCAAACTATTGAGTCTTGACTTGCTTTTCTAAAATTAACCTTTGCAGATTGGAAGTATAAAGTTGTATTATATAGGTCTAGTATATGCATATCTCATGCTACATGGGAACATGTGGATGGCAGATGCCATCATTTCTAAGAGTCAGTGAGGCATATAATTGAAGACAAGGCACATGTTGGAGCTATAAACACACAAAAGTAAAAAGATAAAGAAATTGTAGTGTATTAATTTTAGATGTATGAGGATTGTAGTTGTAGTTGCCTATTTTAGATCAATTGCTTCTGAAATTTTTAATGGCAAAGAATTATGTGCGATGGCAGATGATGGGTCCGTATGAGATGAGGAATTGAAGCAAGCTGTTTGGTTAACTAGCTGTGATTGTTTGTAGCCTTTATGGTTCTGATTCTGAAATATAAAAAAATTGTAGTAGATTCTGAAAGCAGAACTCCCTATGCCCCGTTTAACAAAACCTTTCTTTTTCATAGTTTAACAAAACATTATTGATCACATGTTGTATTGTCAATTTTTGCCCAATTGATTCAACTATGCATACCATGATCCAACTTAACCTTTTCCTTTCTTTCTTTTTCTTTTTGGGTGATATGATCCAACATTACTTTGAGAATTGAAAAAGAAACGTGCCACATTCATTTGGAGCATTTGCATGATATAATTTTTTTTTTTTCAAAGCAGAACTTGCAGTGTGGGGAGAGTGTAACAATAGAAGGACAAGCTTATACTATTTCAGCCGTAACACATCGCTATCAGCTTCGGAAGGGGAAATACGAACCAAGCGAGAAGAGACTTGATGTTTTGTCCACAGGAAGATACTTAGTAAATTTGTATTTAGAAAATTTATTAGAACAATCTTGATTAGTACTTCTATTTAGTAACGTTCTATTTTGATTTTAATGTGTAATGGCTTAGTTATGTGTTTCTTCTTTAACTTCTTTCATAAACAATGGCAAATTAAAAAAAGAAAAAAAATCAATTATTTTTTTAATTAAAAATGTGGGGAGAAAAAAAACAAAATTGTTGTATCTGGCTAACTAAAACTTCTTTGGTTCAGCAAGATTCGATTATTTATTATATTGTTTTGGGGGTCCGTGGAAAAATTAAGATACAGGCATTTATTTCATAATGCAGTACTAAAGCCTGCACGTGGGGCCACTGCAAGTTCGCACGTGCAACCCTGTTAATAATGCCAGTTTTTTATCATGTAGGGTCCGAAGCATTCATGTATTAAGTAGTGGTACAACAATTTTGTGAGATACGAGCAGTTATAATTATGGTGACCCGTTTATTTATTTGTTTATTTATTTATTCATTTATTCCTTTGACCAACAGCTGTGGTGCCTAATACACACACCTCTTTGATTCATACTCTTGTCGTGTATTTTTGCAATAATTAATTAATTGGCACCAGATTCATCTGTCCTTTGGACAGATAAGATTACACTAGTGAACTTCGTCTAATTATTTGGTTGAATTGGTTGGTTCCATCCAAGTGTCGGAATACTCCTACTAAGGAAAAGTTAAGATTTTCTATAAAATTTATGTATAGTTGTAGCATTTAATATGAAAATAACAGTATTAAGTTTTTTAGCGGATATTATATATAGTTTTATAGGAAATAATATTGCTCAAACTGAGTAGGATGATTATGAAAATGACTATTCTAGATAATTTTTTTTTTTTTAAAAATCACTTACATAGTTATAACTCAAACTCAATACCTTTTATTACGATGATACAACATCAGATTAGTTGATTTATACGTCAGATAGTATATCGGTATTAAGTTCATAAAAATATTAAATTGTAATTATAGTTTCCATTAATAACTGATATGTAATTTTGATTTTCCTATTTTTTCTGTGATTTTAGTGGTTATATTTTATAAAATTCATAATTTTGGTTCAATTCTTAATTTTGCATAAGTTTATTTTTATTTTAATTAATTAAATTATTTCTTGATTGTATCTTCAATAAATATTTTACTTCCAATGTTTAATTAGACTAAAATAAAAGAAATAAAATGAATACAAAATGGGAATTTGACCAAAATAAGTTTAGATGTCTTTTCATCTTTTCTAAATCAGATTTTAGTGTTTTTGGGTTTCCTAAACCATATGGGTGGTTAGTGAAACTTAATGAGCCATTGTGATGGTTAGTAGCTATAACAACCAGCCTCGTTGCTGCTATATCATTAACTCTTACCTACAAAATTTAACATTTAATTAAAACTTCACTAATTTGATTATGAAAATAATGATAATTTTTTTCGATAATACAATTATCATACACGTATAACCATTACATAATTAAACACATATGTACATATATAATAAATCAGTATATGTCATCCACATGTAGAACTTCCTTTAGTTTTACATGTATATACACTTGAAATTACATATCTAACCAAAAGTCAAAGAACTAACTAAGAAATAGTTGATTAACAAAACACAACTCTTTCTCCAAAAAAGAAATCTAACGTCATCATGTCAACTTGGCAGCTCCAACCAAAAAGAATCCTCCTCCAGAGTCACCTACTATTGCTCATCTGCTCACACGAACAAATGTTCGTGATCATCACAGGTATCAACCACACGGTACAACAAATGTAAGGTGACTTTATTATATAAAATCAACAAGCATCAGATAACAGCAGTTGGGAAAAAAAGTCAACACAGATCACCACAATTATTACCACAAACTCATCATTCCATTACACATTAAACAAAAACAATCATTCAATGCATTCCACAACTCAAACAATCATATTCAGAATGATGTATGCATCTGACTCATCACTCATCATGTAATATGGTACCATCCTCATGGAAATAGTCTCTCTCAGGAAAATGATGCAGTAGCTCGTCGATGTCATCCTGTCGTGCACTGGTCACTCCCCCCCAATGGTGATCAGCCCTGAGTCACAAGGGAGTTCCAAATAGAGTGATGCCCCCTAGTACCCCCGTATTTATTGCCACCATTCTATTTTCATCCATGAAATATGAAGTCACATGGCACCATCAATGCAATGATCATGGATAGATAGGGACCGGAATTTTAACAATCTCTTTCTCTCTTGGGATGCTTAAAATTCGTATCCCACCCTCACAAGGTTATCCAGTCAAGCACCTCTCATGTACATACACAATATCACCGATACACTAACCATGGATAGATAGGGACCGAAATTTTAAACAATCTCATTCTCTCTTAGGATGCTTAAAATTCGTAAACCCACCCTCGCAAGGTATCCAACCGGTCAATGTACCCCACGTGGACATACACAATATACAACCATAGGCACCATCAATGCACTGACTATGGATAGCTAGGGACCGAAAGTTTAACAATCATTTTCTCTCTTGGAATGCTTAAAATTCGTAACCCACCCTTGCAAAGTTGTCCAATCAGGCACCCATCCACATCACATTTTTCAATATCATCATCATACATATTAAACTCATCTCATTTCAACATCAACAACCAATTCATCATCATCTCATCCAATTCATCATCATCTCATTTAAACATCATAAACCACATCATCATTATATCATTCAATCAACACCAACACATCAACAACATCTTATTTCAACATTATCAATGACATCAATATCACCTCATCCATCCATAATCCATATTACCACGAGACTGGTATTTTAGGAAAGTTCTAAATTAAAGAGGAGGACTATAATATAGAAAACATACTCTTATGCCCATTTAAAAAAATTTAATAAAGAATTGAATAGGAGGATGCATTATAAAATTTTGGGCAGAGTCTCCTCTGTAATTAAGACTTTTCCCAAAAATCTAATCATTACAACAACAACATCAGTCACAATTTTATCCATCAACAAACAAATTCATCGTATTTCATTAGTAAAAAAACATCATTTGCCTTGAAAACAAGCACACAGAGGAACAAACACATCACCCATAAATACATCGCATCCTATTAGTAAAAAAGTAGTTTTTCTTGAAAACCAACACACAGTAGGGACAGACAGTTATCTTCAAAACTATAATTAAATAATAAACTCCCCTTACCTAACTAAGAGTTCAACCTGTTACAGCCTAGTGGTGTTGTTTCGTGATTCTTCGAATATACGTGTTTGTCCGAACACAGAGCTTTGTATACCAAATTGAAGATGATTAAGTATAGATTTCAAAAAGAAGGCTAACATTAACATTTGGGGTCAAATACCCACTAAAATTTAAATAGAGGCTAAAATGGTGTTTTGGGAGTCCACATCAAAAGTCATCATTTTGAAATTTCGATCTCACCAATGTGATCGGGGTTCAACAAGGATCACAGAAATTACATCAGTTTCATAAAAATAAGACTTTACAACATCTCATTTTCAAAGGGTTTTCAAAGGAAGTATAAAACTCCCAACAACGGTACCCTAAACACAAGAGACAATAAGAGAAGCTTAAACTAGCTAGGAGAAGACAAAGGAAACCAAGATTACCTCAAAGAAACCAAGAAAGAAAGATTGGAGGCTCCGTTCTCTACCGAATCCTCGAGTTGAGTTTTGAAGATTCCGCTCCGATTAAAGGGTTCCTCTCCGTGTGGTGGTCCAACGGCAAGTGTTAGCCAATCCATAATGGTGATTTTACTAAAACATGTTTTTGGGTCAAACTCGAAATTACACAATTTCAGCGCAGCTCAACAAACTCCACATAACTTATCATTCACACCAAGAAATTGCAAAAGGGTAATTTACACAACAATTCAACTAATCTAAACTAATCAAATAATCAAATAATATAAGAAATACATTAAACATATATTTTCAATTATCGAAATTTCAGGGTGTTACAGTAGTAAGGTTGTTAAAATCGGACCAAACCGACGAGTTCAACCAATTGAACTGGGAATCGATCTGATGACTGGTCCAGAGACTTTGTAGAATCGAAGCATATCATAATCGGTCAAGAACCAATATTATTAAAAATATTTTTTTTTGAATTTTAATATAAAATATTTTAAAAATAAATAAAACACACATTTGATATAGGATTTACAAATAGATATAAATTATTTGTCTGGATTTCTTACAATTTTGTATTATATTAATTTATTATTTATTCTAAATGTAAACATATTATTGTTAATAAACATTGTTGTATTTTATTAACATTTAAAGTAAGTATTCTGATATGTTTTATTTGGACTTTTATGTGTATTTTAAATGTTAAGAGTTTGATAAATATTGTTTTATTTAGATTTTTAGTGTTATAAAATTATGATATTATATTTAATTAATATTATTTAATGTACTATTTAATTATCGATATTATTTTATTAAAATTGGTTCAATTACAATTCAATTACAGTTGAACCAATGCCTTGGCTCGTTTAATGATTGGTTCAGTTTTAAAAATATTGGTTAGTACAAAATAAATGCATAGTGGGAAGCTTAGTGGAAAATAAATAATTATTCAAAAGTAAGAGTTAGTGAGAAGTTAATGAAAAACAAAGGAACACTTCTAAACAACCAAGAGGGGGGGGGGGGGGAATTGGTTGAACCTTGCTTAATTAAAATTCTAAAATCAGAGTTGCCACAGGATCTTTATCACATTCAAAAATTGTTTTAACACCAAGAATCAATATTCATTCAACTTCCCTTTCCAAGAACAATAGAAAACAGAGAATAACTTTCTGTGCAATGAAATTGATTCACAAACAAAGCAATTAAGAGATTAATAGAAGAGAAGAAAGAATAGCCACAAATTTTTATACTGGTTCACCTCAAACACTATGAGGCTACATCCAGTTCTTCCACTCAACACTAGAGTAGAGTTCCACTATTGCAAAAATATTCTTACAAGCAATTTTTACAAGCCTCTCTTTATCAACCCTAAATAAAGTTCAGAAGTCTAAAACCCTATTAGACCCTTAGAGACCAAAACCCACACTGAGAACACTACTCAGCTATCCTTAGAGAAACACTATCTCTACACTTGCAAGAAACCCATTTACAATAGACTAATCTTTACAAAAATTCAAAAGAACAGTTTTACACCTTCAAAGACAAGGAAAGATATCACCTGATAATCCAAGAATGCATGAACATGAATGAATCAACTGATTGAATTACAGATTACCAACTCAATGCATTCCTTTCCTATGCTTT